>JAQFYZ010000289.1:0-50643 GCA_034695085.1 Cylindroiulus punctatus
AACAGTTGTTGGGGGCTTGGCTTTTTGGCGAAAATATACCCTGCGCCACCCAGCCCCTCAACAACCATTGAAGCAGAGTTCGTTGGTGGGAAAGATCCTCTTACAGCTTCCACGAAAGTCGTAGAAGAAATAGGAGGTCATCCAGGGTTGGATCCTTGAGTTTAGGGCAACAACAATTCCTGGAAGCTACATGTATATCGCTAAGGTTTTTGAAATTGAAATGCATGAGGGACGTTCAACTATTATGTCATCACTTTTCTTCTGGAATTTCAGAACCCCCACCCAAAAAAGTTCAAATAAAGCGAACTAGGTGTACAGATGTGATCAGAAATGATACATTTTAGTTCCTATTATAAAGAAAATGACATCAGAAAATAATAAAATTCGACATTCGTTTACGACATCATTCGTCAAAATGATGTCCCCTAAGATGATGACATAATACTTGAACATCCCTGTGGTATGATATCACAAATAGCATGAAAAATGTTTGAAAGATCAAAAGTGTGTACCCCCTGAGAGGGTCGTCCGCAGCACACACGTGTACGTTTGGTTCGCTAGCGTACAGGTAGATTTTGGTACAAAACATTATTCAGTGAAAATAAAAGTGGGAAAAATTGATAATTTTGCTTCTGTCCTACAGAAATGTAACAGAATACTTCGAAATATTTCGTTTTGTTAAGAATAACTTGACAATAAAAACTACAACTCACCCATGCTAGAGGTAGACCAATTTTGCCAAAAATTCGACATAAAGCAGAAATGCAATGCATGTCCTGGTGGAGATGCATTAAATGCAAGAGAAAATATTCGGAACGCAAGACATCATTCTGGCTCATACGAGAAATGAAATGTCACTGCGCATATCTCTATTATCGAATTTCCTTTTCATAAAGGAATGCTTCAGAAACGTGATGCAAATGTCACCACGTCGGTCAAACCCCATTGATTTTATCAGTGAGCAGGAAAACAGTTTATCATAGTTAACGAGCCTAAAGGTTTATCTTATCTTATACTAAAATGGTCTTTCTTGTTAAATAATATGATGCAATGTAAATTTTTCTCACTTACCATGAAGTATTGATGACTAGCCCATGTCGCCTTATTCACGTCATCGAGAAAATGAATTCATGAGTTGGTAAACACTGCAACAATTTATTTAAAACTATCTATATTATATACATCATCTTTGGAATTAAAATAATATCAAAATAAGAAAATAAATATAGACTGGCACGTTTGACTGGGAAGCCTCTTCAGATGAAAAAAATGTTAGTGTAGAGCAATTTTGGCACCTTCAATTATGATGTAAATATTGGCAAATTGAATATTTCAATTAGTTGTCTTTGAAATGAAATGAATTTTTCAACAATATGCAAATGAAGACAAACATCTTTGATAATACTGAACTGCATTTGTGGACGGGCTTCTCAACCGAAAAACAATTGCTCACATTGTTAGACCAACTAAAACATTGTAACAAAATCAAGCAAAAACTAGAGCTACCGTACATGGCTGCTATATCTTCAGGGGTTTAGGGATATTTCATAGAAACGTTTTGAAACTCGCTTTTGTCGAATTTTAACATTTGTAATCATGAAAATGTCACCATGTATTGATTTCTCGAAGAAGGACTGTAGAGGGAAGCATAACCTCTTGCATTGTGATGTACAATTGCGATTACGAGCAATTGTAAATATTAAATCAATATAAAAAAAATTATTATCTATTCTAGGGGTATCTTTTGGGAGAACGTTTCGTCACGTTCGTATCAGCCCTTATCGGCACTGAAATGTTAGGCTAATGAGGAAAACGATAAAAATACCTTATGGTAACTGAATCTACTCTTCTTCCGAATCTGTCCCGCTGCAGTAATCTAACTGATTTTGCCACCAGCCTTTGACCTCTAGGGTCGTGTTGGATGCTTTGAACGTCGAGATCCGTCCTTCATGGGCGATATCTCTTGTGGACCCAGACAGTTCACTGCCCTCGCTCAAATCAGGTAACCCCTTTGCTCCAACTGATTATAAGTAGTTGGAAATCAATAAATTAATTGAAATTGGCTGAAAGCAAATAACAGCATGGCATTTCGGCACAAGGTCCCTTACCAGTTGTTCTCGGACTCCTCTTTTTTAAATTAATTTTGTCCTTGTCAGTTCTTTGACCACCTTCAGAAAGGGAAGGAATGAGATACTTTCTTCCTTGCGGTAAAACTCCAGGCATAGCCTATAGAAAATTGAATTAATAACAAATGGATATAATTTCCTCTAATTTCCCATTGCACAACACTAAACCTGAGAAGTGATGCTGTCCGAACGTCCGACAACCACCAGCCCCTTCTTGCGATGCCTGGCTGCCATGGCCGACGTGCCTTCTTCTTTTCCCTCCTCTTTTGCTTCCCCAGACCCAGCCGGAGATTTGGCCTTTTCTTGCTCGATGCCAGCAAACATGGCCTCGTTCGTTGCTCGCAAACTATTTATTAAACTCGACTGCTCTTTCTATTAAAAAACAGCCAAGTTATCAGTGTCGAGTGCCAATTTAACGCCTGTCCAGAGATTTAATATTTGCATGATCCAAAGGAATGGCAAGAAGAAAAAACATTAGTAACCGTTCTCATTCGTTTGAGGCACTTGTCCAACCACTGCCGGATGGTCTGCTTAGCTACTTCTTCTTCAATAATATACTCCAACTCCTCACGAGCAAGAAGCTCCTCCAACTGCAGCGCTTTGCGGATGTCCACCGACCGATATGACAACATGCTAAATGTTGAATATGGAATTAATTTTACCAAAACCACCGAAAATAATTACAATTTATGCAGACCCCACTCACTTCAGTACATCGTGGAATGTAACGTCTTCGCCATTATGCAGCCGCTCCAATTCGTAGCACATGTGTTTGAAAAGTAGCCGATCTTTTTCAGGATCCACCTCTAGCCGACCCTGAGATAAGCGTTATTTGAGGATTTTCCCAATACACGTAGCATTAAACGGCATCAATTATAAGAAAAGTACACACTTTCAGCAGCCTTAGCACAAACTTTACTTTCCGAACGGGGATGACGCCCTGGCAAAAAACAAAATTCTAAATTTCAAAATAGAAGCAGCACCCATTGCTTTAATCTATCTGAAAAAATTATACCCTTTGGTTCATGTCTACGAGATTCCAGGTGTTTTGGAAGTTCCTAATGTCGGCATAACTTAGAAGGGCATCTTCTTCGTTAGAATAGAATAAAGAGAAGTTTTCCATGATGATAGCTAGAAGAAGATAATATCATCAATTTGTGTGCAGCGTAGAAAAAGTGTATGCACCGAGGAAACACTTACCTACGAGAAGATTTAGAACAATATAGGTTATGATAACGTAAAAGGAGCAAAAGTAGATAAGGGCACCGGTGAAATGGCCACAGTCAGATTCCCAATAGTTGTTCCCAGGTGTGCAGAATGGAGGGCTTACCTATGACAACGAGTTTTCATTTAAAAATCACAAAAATGTGCATTTCTTTCAAATTTCGTTCAAATATTCACCATGCAATCGTGCATGATTTTATTCCAGTCCTCTCCAGTAACAATACGAAATAACATTCCTATACCATTAGGAGCCGTTTGAAAATTAGACACCCTAAAAGACAAATATAATTTAGTGAAATTTCAGATAGAAGCAGCAAACTTTATGATATTTAATGATGAATTACCGATTTATCCCCTCCCCAAATTTGACGTTTCCAAACAGCACAACACCAGCCAGGGCATAAAAAAGTATTAACAAAAACATCCCCGTAATGATAAAGAAACTTTTGTAGACGGACACAACAACCGTAAGCATCAACATTTTGAGTGTGGCCTACACGAAATCAAACACGAGAATTTTAAAATATAGCCTGTAGCGCAAAAAGTACCAAATTTGTAAGGTATCATATCGGATAACTTGCATGTTTTCCCGTGATGGTAAAAAACCTCAAGATAATAACAACGTAACCAAAAGAATTGCTCACATCGTCCTAAAGCCAAAATAATCCAACATTAGCAATGTATACCAACTAAGTAAGCTACATATACCACACAATTCTATATTTACGACACACCATCATCATGAAATGCATCATGATCCAAATCACTCCCAGAAAGGTAACAAACAGGTCATAACGATTTCGTCTACTCTGCCAATAACCTCGAGGTGTAAAAGCAATGTTCTTCATTATAACCTGTTTGAAAAAAATTTAAAAAAATTCAGAAATTTTTAGGAAAATTGCATTTTTATGCATCTTCTAGAGAATAATAAAAACAAACCTCCACCAAAAATAAGATGGTAAATGCTGATGAAATGGTAGCCAAAGGAACAGTGTGCTGCTCACTTTGTTTCCACTGTAAAAATAAAAACCAATGTGCATTATGTTATCATTACCTATTAACTTCTAAAAAAACATCAATGCAGTTTTTGCCGTAACATATATATAGTTATGGTCAAACAGAGACATACTGTACGTATGATGCTTTTCCAGCTCAAAGACATCAAAGATCAATGAATCTCCTGTTCAATCACTTACCGTCACGCACAACAAACTGCTGTTAGCCAACACCAGGCTGGCAATGAACCGTTTAAAGAATATGTTTTGCGTAATATCATAAATGAAACAACGAAAATGCCGCCCATCTGGTCTAGGTGGCAAATGAAGTGGTTGTGCAATTTTCAGTCGCTTTTTCAAGTCGCACCAACGTCTTTGATCGACCGTTAACAAGGCGGTGCCCTAGTAAATAAACGACAAATCAGAACCTGCGCAATGTTACTTGGATTCAAGATCCGATTGCAAGCATGACTTACCTTGTTCTCACTGTAATTTGCAATAACCACCCCCACGAATAGGGTCAAGCCAATCATGCACCCCAAAAACACAAAAATATGGATATAGATGGCATGAATCTGAAAACCGGAAAATATCGAATTGAGAGGTCGGCAATAATTCTGTTGTTGATCAAACACTAACTACGGTATGTCATCAACAGTCTCCAACATGAATTACTAATTAGCGTAAACAACGATAAAAACCAGATGCAAGGGTATTGTTACATGAAGCTTCGATCGGGATCACGTTTCATGCCAAACTTTAGAAACTTGCAAGAAATTGCATATTTATACACTGGATGCACATTGGCATAGCAGCATCCAAGAACTAAATTCCTAAGTGATTTTCAGATAAAAATCACATGACGGCAAGCATAGGATAACATGAAATCAAATTAATGCAAAATGTTGAAATATACGAGTACAACACTATGTCAACGAAAAGCTGCACACTGCAGAAACGACAGTTATTCCTGAAGTTACCAACAAATGCAAATAAACCCAAATACTGAACACATCATCAGTATAACTACTACAGACAACCACTGAGTTATCCACTTGCCAACCCATTCTAACATATACATTATTACACTGGCAAAAATTATGAGGGCCATGCAATGCTCAGAATTACTCACCAAATCGTTACTTATGTGCCCTGTTCACGCCACCATAAATACATTACATAAATATGAAAAGCCCCTTAATGTCAAAATCCACAATGAGGCGCCGGATCAACTTTGGTATGGTACTTGCTCCAAATGTGCACAAAATATTTATGTCTAGTATACAAGACCTGTCTAAATTTATACTTTTCAGCCTGACATTGTCACCTAAAAATGTAATTTCTGATTTAACTGGTCCTAACCACCCGTTAGGAAAGCTCGCTTTCTATGCAGGAGCAAGGGCATTAAATACCAAAGTAAATCCCGAGGCACCTGGAAAATTTAAGCTTTAAATTTGAAAACAAAAAAGATAACTGAGAATCAAACAGTTATGGTTCAATGGGAAAGGGGCACTGCAATTACTGTGAAGTCTTCAAACGTGTCATTAAATCTCACAACATCGAGCATTTCGCATAAAACGCCAACCAGGAGATTATACAATGCATACAAACATCTTTCAACCAAACACCAAAAACACTTTGCAGGTCAAATAAGGATGGCAAACTATTGGACAGGAAGCATTGGCAACACGTTAAACAGGGAAACGTTCAATTTCCAACGAAGGTCTTACGTACGTGCCCGAGCCTACGAATGAGGACATCTCGGATATCCAACCACCCTTTGTAGGACAAAACTTCAAACAGGGCCAGCATAGCATTACCCAGATTGTCGAAATTGAATCTATGGGGATTAGCCCTATATCCCAGCAAAGGAGGAAAAGATACGGGAGAAGAAGGACAGTTATATGTTCAATTGTGGATCAGCTTGATTAGCATTGAAAAATGCAGCAAGAGCATAATTGTATTTCCTTGAAAAAAGGCAATGTTCATGGAATTACAAATAGTGTTAGAATTATGATTAATAAAACGAAAGTGCTCAATTAGATTTCCTACATGCGATCAAAATGCTAGCAAATGCCGATTAATTCCATTAAAACGTCGATGTTAATACTGTCAAATGTAAAGGAACAGTATACACACAATCATCGGGCTTGATTATTTTGTGTTCACCGATTGTTCATCAGGGTCCCTTGTAATAAATAAAATGCTTTTCTCTTCTAGCTGAAACTCTTATGGAATATCCTATTACACTGATATTTTGAAAATAAATTTTTAAACATTAAATTTCGCTAAAATTTTTAAAATACTGCAATAATTTACATTCGTCTTTCTAGATGTAATGTATTAGCTTAGAATAAGCTTGGACATGTAGTTAGTAGACACAAAGAGCAACTTGATATGGATCTGCCAGCATGCTAAAAAACCCAAAAATACCCTTCATTGTTAATCTGCTGGTTATGGATGAATATTGAATTTATAAATTCGATTTCAATGATTAGAAAATGGCTCATGCCATGCCGATACATGTGCCACTTACATAGCCCATCCTCTCCATAATAATGTCCCTAATTTCAGCCCAGCCTTCTAGTGACAGGACTTCAAAGAGAGTGAGCATGGCTGCGCCCAAATTATCAAAGTTGAAATTACGCGGATTTGCCCTGATCATAAACACAGAGAGTAAGTCAGCGGGCATAACATGAGTAAAACTGAAAATCCATGTCAGAAGTCAATACTGTTAATGGTTATGACAAACTAACACCATTTTCTTCACATGTTCAACGAGTACCAAATTTTCTCGAATTACAATTCTCACTGTGTGTATTTGAGGCTGTAGTAGCGGTAACGCATAACCAGCTACAACAAAACCTGTCAAACTTAACAGTCTCCCTGTACTCCATGCTATTAAAGATGATAAAGGAATATCCTATATTCCAAAGGGCGACAAAATTATCACCAAATCCTGTAATTGGATCATTCACAAGATGTTGTGTGTTCTACACATTAAGTTTGACTGACGAGCGCTACAAAAAATATCTGTGACAAGAACAAGGTAATATCACTCCTGAGATATTTTAAAAATATATGAAAATGATTCTTACCATACACGAGGGACCATAATTGCAGGATGCGACTCATTAATTCCAGCCTTTAGCTTCATTTTGGTTATGAACATTTGCCGCATAAATACGCCAACACAAGCCTCCTGAAAAGTTTGCCAGTTTGACCATGAACAAAATAACGAAGGTCCTTAAATATTGAGGAAATTAGTTTTTAGTTACCTTGCTTTTGATAAGCGGGTCATTGCATCGCGCCAACCTTCCTCCAAACAGCTGAACCCCATAGCTCGCAAACACAAACATCAAAACAATAAGTAGAACTGACACCTAAAAAAGGGGAATAATCATGTGATAAATATGCTCGTAGTAAAGAGAAGCTCAGTCCAAGCAAAAACATGGATGAATCAAACCAACCAGCAAAATTTCCTTGAAGCCTCGACAGAGCTCATAAACCACCTTTCGCATGTGAGGCATCAACGTAAAGATGCGAAGTGGTCGGACGCACCGCAAAATAAGAAGCATTTGATTACCAGACCGTTGTTGAATTTGAGTTGGCATCAGGCAAAGAAATACCAAACTGACCTGTATGAGACAGGTAGGTGACAAAATTTAAACCAATCCTCTTCAAACTTACCAAGCAATTGAAAATGAATACTTACGGTATAAATGAAAATGTCTAGAATGCCAGCCACATCTCTTATAAGTGCTTTTGGTGTGAAAAACAGGCCATCGGCAAATATTTTCAGAGCCAGCTCGAGGCTCATAAAAACCACAAATGCATATTCAGCAATTTGGAGGTAGGGTGTGTTGTTCACACGGCTCATCGGTTTTTCAAACATCATGGAAACACAAGACAAGGTGGTAACTAAAATCATCAGCCAATCCAAGTAGCTGACTAAACCAACCAAATTACTGAAAAAGAGAAAGTTGTACGACGCCCATCAATATATCAGTTTTGTGTGCAATTATTAAATGCAGTAATTTGCAGTGTTCGACTCGTAATTTTTAAGCCAATAAAATCATGCAAATCTCGGCAAGCTAGATTTATACACAGGATTATTTTTCAAAAAGTTATAAAAACTTACTGTAATCGTTTATAGCTGATTTTCCGCTCCTTTCCAGTGATTGGGTCACGTTGCAAAGGGATGTAGCGGGCATAGACGATAGTTTGGCAAAATTTTCTGAAGCGACTTTCACGTCCCACAATCAGAAGAGGTGAATCAAACAATGGGTGGTTTTCCCGGAGATCCTCCTCTCGTTGATTCCTTCGAATTTCTGCCTGTTGCCGCTTTTGCTGAAGCATTTTAATGTTCAGGTCTTGCGTTCGACGGCTGCTGCTGTTGCTGTTCATTGAAGTGAGATCGCCGTCTTCACGTAGCTGATCATATGTCTGTTTCACCTTAATGGAACCTCCCCGAACACTACGCCTTGTACTTCTGTGCCAGAAATAGCAAAAATGCAATCAAAATAATGCATGCATGAAAAATGCAGCTCTTAATACCGTTCAAGTGCACTTTAAGAAATTAATTACTTTTGATCAAGGTGCATGTGCTTCTGACTACCAGCTGTTGCCTTGCCAGGGACAGGAATATTACCAGAATCTCCTAGGAGCAATCTTTGGTTACTTGAGTCACTAAAATAAGTGTAAATAAAACCATCAATAGTTAGTTAATCAAACGAAAAATGTGAAAAAATTGGGAAGCTATTCTGAAACGGTTTCACATTCGCCCACCTAACAACTTCCGTAATAGCAGATTTTTTAGCTTGCCACCCATTAAAACAAATGTGGCGAGGAGATGACAGTAAGCGAGTAAGTCTTGCTTTTCGGCATGTGATTAGTGTTTCAACTGGAAGGTCTGGTTTTACTATCATGGTAGAATCATCGTCCTCCTCCACGAATTGTCGCATGAAACTCTCCCGCACCTAAGAGTATAATAATTAATCGGTCTCAAAATGTTTACCTAAAACAGCACTAGACCGCACAAACTTGCTACTATTACAAAATATATAAAGAAACCATTACTAGCCTTTGGCATGTTAAATTCAGAAGGCACCCTGTGTAATCGGGTCATTTGAGGGCGATCTGGAAATTTTTCGAACACTCGAATGCGAAGAGGTAGGGCTTCATTGATGCCAGCACTTTGTTCACGTGCTTTCAGTTGTTTGATCTTTTTGATATCTTCATCCAACTCCAAATTGTCCAAAATGACGGCCACAAACAAACTAAGGACAATCTGTAGTATAGCAAATTGGAATTACATTCTTAAATGAGATTCCTGCTTTCATATAGCAATCATACAATTTATAGATTGCAAGACACTTTCCAAAGTATAAGAAATACTTACAAGGGTAACAAACAGGTGATAAAGTATGAAGTAAATTGCAACCAACGGAGCTATGGTCTCGCTGGTTCGATGCATAGTTTCATCCATGATCTCGATCCAACCCTCCTGAGTCAAGATTTGGAACATCGACATGAAAGCCTGCAAACGAAATGTGATCATATTAATTTTAATAAAATGTGAATTCCACCATCACCATAAATTTTAGCTCAAAAAGTATTTCACCTCTGGGAAGGTTTCGAACTTCGGATAGCCCATAAAACAAAACAGTTGCATACTAATGCTCGATGTGATGATAAGTAAACACATGGTAAATATAATTAAGCTTCCCAATTTTTTTCCAGGACCAAATATCTGTAATGACAAGATATTTCACGGCACATATTAATTCTGGTTACAGAGATGTTATATCATAGACCAGCTCCGCCTCTTACTTTATACACAAAATCTTCAAGCATCGGCGATGCTTTGATCAAACGAACAATTCTTAACACCTGAAATAATTAAACACAATTCCCATTTACACGACCATTATAGAATAACTTACATAATGGTATGTTGGAAATATGCCGTTTAGTAATACCTGAAAGTAAGTTAATGCTGACATGTACAGGCCTGGAATAATGTGCAGGGTTCCCCCAATAGCCAATAACAACTCAAATTTATGCAGCGATCTTTTATAATAGCCTTTGAAACCCAAACACCATATTTTTACGATGACTTCCATGTTGAAAAATAATGTGAAACCAACCTATAGAGATAAATGCAGGCTGAAAGAAACCATCTGCCAATTTCCATCAATTATAAACGAAACAAGCGATTACGGTATTTCACCTACCTCTGCGAGATAGAAATATTGGTAAAATTCCCTGCGATCCCTTCCATCATGCTTAAAATGAAGATTTGCAGCAACAACGCCATTGGCCAGAATAATTGCCATGACAAAGAGTTGAAAGCCAGCAGATTGTATTAGCCGTTGGAATATCCGCGGAGCTTTGCCATGTGCCTTGCTCTCATCCACGGTAATCAACTTCCAGCCAAGATCATCACCACTAAGAATCTAGATTCATAAGATTTATTTTAGGCGCACTAAGAACAAAAATGTAAATAGAGATCTAATAATGTCCCAAGATTTCACAAGCATTTTGATAACTTATAAACATACATGTAAATCAAATAAATTTACTTTACAACCAAAAACAATATCAAAAACAGAAATATAAACAACAATCTACAATTCCGTACAAATTCGTGTATTACCTGTGAGGGCGACTGATCTGTTATTTGACCACGAACGCCCCACATCTGTTGAAACTGCACCCTTATTTCATTGAACGTTTCCGTGATGACAGCAATGAAAACATTCTGACAAATAAGTTTAATATTTTATAATTGCAACTTGAGTATACAAATGTGCAAAAAATGATTTTAAAAATTAAATCCGCTCTTACTTTGACCAGCCAGGCCAGGAAAAAAATCATTGTAGTAAAATAAAAGCTCGCTTTCCATCCAGGCAAACTGTCAATTGCTCTATACATTATAAAGACCCAACCCTCTTGTGATGACGCTTGATACACAGTGAAGAAACTAGTCGCTAGAAGCAAATGAAAGATGCAGATCAGTGCATGGAGAGAAATCACTGTGCAATTTCCTTGTTAACATCCAAGACTTGATAGAATTCCCTACCAAATTCATCAAATCCATTAAATCCTAATTCGTATTTGCTCATTTTTAACTCCACACATTTCATGCCTTCAGGACACTGATAACCTGATCTGTCTGGAGAGCAATATGTGTCAGGTGTTGCTAAATCGTTCGGTGTGACATTGCTGAAATAAAATAAGTTATATTTGAGTCAACTGCAATTTGACCAAACAAAACTTTAAGGAGTGCAATAGGTAAAATCGTTTTCTATCAATACACTAAGATGAACAGCAATAATTTATTAGCAGCAAAAAAGAATATTCTGTGACTCATGCTAAAGCGCATAAAAACTTCTCTTGGTATATCAAGGGCTTACTTGGGTTCTGTATCATTTGTGATGCAGTGGCTTTTTAGGGAGCCAAAAAACTGAACGCCTAATAAGCCATACAGGGACATGAAAAACAGGAAGAACAGGGTTACGTTGTATATTTGTTGACTCGAGCGCCTATAAATAAAAAACAAGACTACTCACAAACTTATTTTCAACTGTTTGAAAAACAACATTTTATTTGGACAAAAAATTGTGAATAGTGCAATAAATCACAGGCATACTTAAAACCTAGAAACTAGATCAATGCTGACTTACTTGAATATTTGGTTTATTCGATTTTTTGGCATCGAGAATTTTAGGAAGACACGAATAAAACGAATCATTATCAACGGTCTTGGAGCACGCAGAATAGAAAGATATGATACGTCAGGGACCATTTTGGTAATTTCGAACATCTACGGAAAAAGGACTTAGTTCAACACATTTATGTACAAGGCCTACACGCAGCAAGCACAATTGAGAAGTCCGATTAACAAAGTGATTACCTGCAAAATAACTGATATCCACAGAAATAAAACCATTGAACAATCAAATTGGCACCATCGATCTTTAAGATAGGAAACCTCGCCCTACAATTTATGAAATGGAACAAGAATATGACAAACGTGGCATTCTTGCATGGATGATAGATTTCAAAGAAATGTGGAATGGCAAGATTTATGCCACTCTTACCTGTATGACACCTCGAATATGCATTTTCGCTATCATCTCAGCAGTGAATAGGAAAGTAACAAACAGGTCACAGCAGAAGGTGACATATACCAAAACGGAATATTTGTCAAATGTACGTGGGGTGTTCAAACTGACAGAAATCAAGCTGACTAAAGCGCTGAACCGCAGCAGGCGGCGCACCCAAACCTAAAATGCCCATTAAAATACACCATGTAAGAAACCCGAACGAAAACAATTTCCAGCAACGAGTTATAACAGCTTATACCTTATTAACCCATTCAATATCTGCATTTTCGTTGAGTGTTTCGTCAGGGCCATAGTCAGCTACAGGATCCCCTCCCAGTCCAATACAGCCGCCACCTACACCAGCACGAATGCTCTGTTTCCGGCCTAGCATTGTTGACCTACACCATTTTCGCAGGAAATTAAAATTAAAACTCAGCATAACATCCATTTAAAAACGAAGGGAATACTCACCCAATTAGCATTTGGACAGATATTGCGTGGTATAAGCCCGAATTGACCTTGTTTGCTTTAATAAATAAATGCAAAATCTGTTAAAATCTTGAAATGATTGATATAGAAAAGAAAATAAGTTGTCTACAAAATTAAATATCATTTCATTGTGTGTCATATGTTGAGAGCAGCAGGCTTATCGAGCATGCATAATTCGAATAAATTGTTGAGCTAAAAAGAATGAATGAAGTAGATTAAATAATAACACGCATTAACAATCCAGAACAAATTACGGTATAAGGCATTTGCATAACAAATAATAAACGATTTCCATGCAAAAAAATGATCAATCACAAGTTCAGCAAAGGTTTCAGTAAGTCCTTGGCAAAGCAAGCGATTGAAAGGTCGAGGGAGCAATAAGAACAGGTGAAGCCTATTTAGTGTCCTGTGCTATGTTTTTAATTGTATTTAAAATTGAAATCGATTCTATCCTACTAGAAAAAAGAGTATGTCAGAGGTCAAACCTGGGAGCAGATTTAGATGAGGGTAAAGTCCAGCTCGACTATTTCCACTGAGATATTTGTCATACCGATTATATTCATTTTGACACATCACATCAGTGAGGGTATAGACACTTCCTTATTGTTTTCTCTATTCTCTCTACAAGTCAACTCCTCATTTGCATAGCTTCTCTGGGCGAAATGATAAACTCTAAATGTATGCAGCCAAAAACATCCATTAACGCACACACACCTAACCCTCAACTAAGATACGAGTGAGAGCACATACATCAAACCTAAAAATATGAACAAGATTAGAAATGCAGTAATTACTACCACGCAACATTCATTTGAACCCCAACAAACACGTTGATAACATCATGACCCAATCGATAGGTACAGCAAGTTGCACCAAACTAATATTTCTAAAAATTCCACTGACCATGATCATTTACCGATATCCCATGAAAACAAACATCTCTGACAACTCCACAACACCAAAGGATGTGGAAATATCTTGCCAAATTACATGTAGGAGTTTTCACTTGTTTACAAATGAATCGTGCTATGACATAAATCCTTGCATGTACGATGTTACGATTCAAGCAATACCGTGACTATGGGGTCGAATGAACCGAATTTAAAAATAATGTTCTACGTGGAGCTGAATAGAAACCATTTCAAGGTTTTGTACAAACAACTTAGCAAGTATTTCAAGTTTTAGTTAGTTTTTTTGAATTTTTTGACAGATTTGCATTCATTTTGGACAACCTGCAAGCAGTACAAAGTTGCATGTGAACACATCATTTCCGACAAACATCGAATTGCAAGTTAATACAATTTGGTGAAAGTACACTGACACAAGCAACACATGATGTTCACATAGGAACGCAGCTTTAGCAGGCAAGATTACATGTAATGTACGTAAGAGGGAGTTACTTTCTAAACTCGTTTAACATATTTGAAAATCGCCGCTAACAGGCCATTCAAATGGCCAGAACCTTTGAGCAAAATTAATATAAAATTATGAAATACACAGTCCGACTATGCTCTCCCTGAATAGTGGCCATCAGTGGGAGCACAACTGTATGTAATGATGACCACTGTACAGGGGCAGCAATTTTTGAGAAAATTATTTAAACAAATAGGAAATATTAAAGAGTCTACGTTTTATAGGTCAAAATTATCTTTTTGAAAAAAAGTAAAAATAATTAACAGTGAGATCTAGCCAGAATACTATGCATAATTGTTAGATAATTAGCAATTTAGCTTCAGGCTACCCCAGCAGAAAATATTCCCATGTTAAATTCAAATTAGTGCAATTATTGTGCTGTAAATGTGTCATCTTATGGAACACTTTACTGCAGATAAATATCACTTCCAGCTATTGAAATGCAATCATGAAATCATGTGACTATCACCTGTCATTTTTTTTGTGTTTAATATGTTTTGCACAACACAAGTAGTGCCGTTGAATCAAACTAATCCCCTACTGGCTTCCAAAACAATTACTCAATACTGGTCATATCACATTCGTCATATCATCATATCATTTTTGTGCATGTGTACACCCACAAAAGAGTTCCATATCCATGCCTAGTAAAGTCGGTAGTGTTTCATTAGATAATAAACTTACAGCACTTCATAAGACAGGTGCCAAACACGGTCAATAACACTGCCAATTTCCATAAATACACAAGCGCAGAGCATGTACAAAAAATGACAGGTGATATTCACATGATTTCATGATTGCATTTTAATAGCTGAAAAGGCCCCCGCGGGCCTTATGATGGATTGATGTTTGAGTCAGGACGATTACCCTAGTTTCTGATAACTTACTGTCAGTAGGCCTACGGGTGAAAATAATTAATAGTACACAGACCATGTAAAGTCCATAATTCTAACCGTACATATCCATCAGGAATGACCTACTGTCATGGGAGTGAACATCATGAGATCGATTACATGTACATGAAAACCCTCCGTTTTTCATAAAAAAATTCGTCTTATCGATAAGAGCAAATCTTGCACCTTGCTCAAATAATGCCATACGATATAGACGAGAAACATAAAACCCAGTACATGTACCGTATTATTGTAATGCGTTCTACTGTATGCAAATCTTGTTATGTATGCAACCCATAAGATTCAACACGTTGGCAACATACGCACATACGAGTCTAATACGAAATTATGATATTGGATAAGGCTTTATAGTTGCCATTTGCTATGTACACCAGGGTCATCATTGCACTTGACATAACATGGCCGCACTCGAACCCCCAATACCAACGCAAGTTTCCATCACAAAACCATATTTCCGTAACACTATTCAAATTAACACTTTCATATTTCTTCACGCTACATCTCGTTGAAATTTCACAAAACTTACCAATTCAGGTTTCGCCTGCAACGGTCCCCAACTGCTCCAGAAACAGTCAACATCCAAAAAGAATTCGAATCTTTTCATCAGGGCCTGACAGATGACATTCCAAACTTCCTCTTCCGGTGCGACGAGGGTCGCTCCTAAACAGCTGTCTTCAAAATTCAATAATGTACTGTACGGAAGCTGTAACAGGCCTCCTGTCATGTACATAAAATTTTCAAATTAATGACTATTTAATGTAATTCAAAACATTACTTCCGTAATGATAAAACATGGCATCACTTCAGGCATCGGTCCTCTGATAAATTGCTTTTTTGATTAAAGTACTTCATATATGCATATTTAAAAAAAGAACTGAACAGGGAGCTACCAGTACATAGGACATTGCCATGTTTATACAACACAATTGTCAAATAAATCAATAGATCAGAATATAAAATCAATCAGTATCATACAAAATGAACGTGATCTAGCTCGTTAAATATTTACGGAAACTTGGCACATTTCAGTAAAACAGTCAAAAATGGTCAAACTATATACAAAAGTCCTCGTTTTCAAATCCGGAAGAAGTGCTCACATGATTCACATGACATTTTTCAATCAAAAACTGCTCAAAAAGCTTTTGGAAAAATAATTTAAAATCAAAAGGCTTCCAACTAAACTTGCGAAACCATTCAACAATTGAATTGAACATGAAACGCAGGTTTTAAAACTCAAAAAGAGTTTAAAAAACACATAATAATAACTTCCTAGTGAACTAAAATAACAAGTGAAAATTCTACGAAACATGCATTTCGATGAAATACTACTGTATGATCTCAAACTGAATAACAATGTTGGAAATAGTCTGATCGAAGGCAAATATACACAATAAATGGCTAAATTAAATATAAAAATAAGAAGCCTGGTTTAAAAGCACATTACTTGTTACTGTGTTGATAGGGCAACAAGGTTTAACAACAAAAAAAAAATGCAATTTGATTTATGGCCAACCCTTTCGATATAAGCATGGTTTCATTTAAAAAAAAAGTACCTTTCAGTGTTTAGGATCTTTGCAAAATTAATTCCTCTGTAAATGCATGTTACCGGTATATAACAAATGCATGCTGCCAAGTGTTGAAACTAACAGTTATGGTGGCCAGTTAAAACACAATTTATCTCGAATGTTTCTCATTAGGAAATAATAATTTTTTGCCACTTCCCCAGGTTCATTTATGAGTTTAGAAAATAAGAGAAATGGCACGAAATTACCACCAACAAAATAGTGATGGTTTGAGGTATTTCTTAGAGAATGATAATGTAGTTTCATACAAAAAGGAATTGCAGATTGCCATAAATACGATATATGTGTTCACACCACAATATTTTACGATGTAGTCACTTTGATGTACCGACGTACACCTGATGTCGGTTTCGTTGGATTAAAGTCATGCCCGAAAACGCACTCACAACTTTAGAAGTCACAACACTAATATGCAAACTAATTGCATTTTGTACTTTTTGAAATTATTGTCGTTTACCGATGACCATCTGAATGGTAGACGTGATTCTCCTTCCATGACATGTAGATTACACTGGGACTTGCCATTTGTTTTGTTTTGGAGCTCTTTCCAAACCCAACAGAATCTATCCCTTCAAATGGGATATTGCGTCATCTTTGTTCAGAAGCATGTCACCATTGAACAGCGGGTTTACCTCCAAGCACCGTACTGAATCCAATCCTCTACAGATCCAAGTTTATTCTGCCGTCTGCAGAAGCTAGTTTATACAAAGTTTTCTTCACGCGCAGTGCAGTTAACCTTGCAGATGGCACCGGATGCCAACATTCCTTCATAAGCTTGGCTAGGCCCGAAAGAATCTAAAAGACAGAAATTGTTGGGTGCTGTTATGAAGCATAAAGATGTAAAAATGTGGATGAACGTCGACTACATGTACATCCGAATCAACACTACACGTGTATGCACAATTTCGAGGACATCTGGAATACTTACTGGATCGGAAGACCATCGATTGGGAATACATGGTCGTTGCTGGTCAACACAAACAACTTTGCGCATGTCTTCAAAACTAGGGTCCGGTGGAACGAAATCAAAATATGGAGGACGGTATTCCTCAGCAAGTCCTAAAATCGAAATTGATGAAACATTCTTGTCAACTTCTAAACAAAATCAGCCTTATAATCATCAAGAATTAGCAAACATTTCATTACCGCTTATATGGCAACGTCTTCCAACTTCCCAAAGTACGAGGCCAAATGCGTAAATATCTACACGGCGATAAGCTTCAAATGTCTCTAAATTAAGAGTTTCATCCAAGATTTCTGGTGCCATATATCGTTTGGTGCCAACTCTGCTGTTCTGTGGTATGTTCATTTCTCCAGTTTTTTGCGTATGCGTGACGGCCAGGCCAAAATCAGCAATGGCACAAGTGCAATTGGACCTCACCAAAATATTTTTCGACTTAATATCACGATGGGCAATGGCAGGTTTCCCCTAGTAAATCAATAATGAAATATTGGTATGATAAAATCATCAGTTATTACCACATTGCTATCTCTTCAGTTTTATCAATACCTGAGTCCCAAATATTTCCGTATGCAAATGAACTAATCCACTGATGGCAGAGATGCACAAGCGAACAGCTTGTTGTAGGTCCACAGAGGTCTGGCTTAGATGATCATACAAGGACCCTTGTTCATGCAAGTGAGTGACAAGCCACAGCTGAGTACAAGAATTTCGAGAAGTCATGTCGGATCCAATGTAGCCCAGAATGTTCTCGTGTCTAAGAAGAACTGTGCTATAGATTTCGGTTTCCCGTTGCCATGAAGCTTCATCTCTTGAAAAAAAGATTTTCACAGCCACGTTTTCACCTTGCCAAACACCTCTCCACACTTCCCCGTATCGGCCTTTACCTAATTCACACAAATAATGTGTCAAACAGGCATTTTAATCTTTTACAGATATAACGATCAATAAGTTAACAAGTGGCGGTTTACTTACCAATACATTCCATGAGCGAAATTTGTTTGGACAGAGTGCGCTGTATTAATAAAGGAAGACCAGAGCCACTGCCAGATGTAATTGAATGCTCGAAAATTTCCTAAATGCACAACAAACATGCGAATCAGGTCTATATCACTACACGAATTACATTCATGAATATAAAATTATCTAAACGCTGAGTTGTCATCTAACAAAATTATTTTTCGAAATTAATTTGTATCCCCTTTGATTTTGATAAACAATGGAAATTTCCAGCATCAGGATGGCCGTACGCTCAGTAAATAAGTGTTACAAAAAGCATTTTAAGTTTACCCTGAGGGTGCTGTCTCCAGCAGCTGTAGCCATAAGCTCATCTCTATAGCCATAATCGGACCTTTGGGTGACGCTGAGGGTGGTCATTCGCCTTCTGTGCCTTCGCCGCATATATGATAGCAAACAGAGAAGAGCCAGGATAAAAACTGTTGCAGGGCATAGGATTGACAGTGCCAAACGAAACGCATACCAATGGGCATCTTCCTGCTCAGTTGGATCATCTAGTGATACATGTGTGCAAATTAACACATCGTAAATGCAGCACACGTAACTATCTACCAGATAACACTGCCAGAGCAATTGCATCTAATAATTTTTGAGTACTGCAAAACATGTTATTTGTGCAAGCCCATATTTTTGCAAAAAGGAGGATACTGTTTATATCGTGGGCTGAAATTTTCGCGAAATTTATTATGAGCAGAACTGTAAAACCCCCATATGGGTAAAAAGTAAATATGTCGCGAGGACAAATTTTCGCGGTTACGAAGCACTCGCGAAAATAACATGTTTTACAGCAATTCTTGGGAAACTATCAATTGCTCTGGGGTAGATATTGCAAAAACCTACCTATAGTTATAGGTGCTAAAGTAGGAAATGAACCATTATTGCAAAAATCTCCAGAACAGCAGCTGATGGCATACTGGCTGCTGCTGCCACTATATGTAACGGTGTGTTCATGATGGGTTGTCATGCAATAGAAATGAACCTGATCCGTAGTTTGAGCACAGCCACGAGAGAATACTTCGTAACCGAAGTCGTCTCGCACATGGGAAGAATAGCACTGCGAAGAAAGCAAAAACAAGTTCTGGGACAAGGAAACATGGATAAGAGAACGTCTTTCAAAGATGGACCTAAGCTTACTTGCAAGGCCCCATGGCACGTCTCAGACTCATCTATATTGTTACATATTTCAGCTTCGGAAGAACACGTATAACATCGATACAAAGTCTCCAAGTTTGGGTTAATTCCGATTCCAACAAGTTGGTTTGCCAACAGCGTACCTGCATACAAATGTAAATCACGATTAGCACGCACAAGTTTCCCCAAGACACTTCACTTAGCCTCTCACCATATGCTTATTTGATTGAAATCAGAAGTGTCATTGCCTTTAGGGTCTTTGACCATGCATTTTTGCCTTGAATGCATCCAACTGTCTACCATGGTTGCTGATGATATTTTCGGCAACATATACATGTATAGCAGGTCCAGGGTCAAAGGTCAGTCATGGTTCAGGTAAAATTTAAACCGCAAGCTTGTGGCGCTGCAGTGGCCTCTGACATAAACATGTGTCTAATTCGAATTTCATGTTTCAAATCGTTTGCATGTGCTGGTAGTCATGTTTTCTGTAGCCAATTCCGGTTGCAAAGCAGTTTTTTTTTGTAACGATTTTGTCAGAGGCCACCGCAGTGCCATAAGCTAACCACCGTTGTAATTATTCTTGACCAGCAAAAATATTTATAAAATTCGCATTAAAATACGCGCTGAACGTTTCAAGGATTTTCAAAATATGATTTTAGCAAGTTTATGGGGGAAAAAATCTAGGTATGCCAAACATTGGACGCCATCTTGCTTTTCTTGACTCGAAAAAGGTATAATTTTGAACAAACATTGGGCAGGGAATATCCCTCGTACGCTAATCACTAGTCGACACATACATGTTAAAAGAGGTTATGAATCTAAATCAGCGTTACTTACATTGTGAGTTTCCTAAATATGTCATAAAAAGCAAAAATAGTACATATTTGGACAACATCGTAACACCATAGCCATGACCGAGTTGGGACTTTCGATTTCGATTATTCGATCGATTTGCTTCAATTATTAGTTTGTATCGATTAACGAATTTCCAAATCCTAACCATGAGATCATGCAAACACGATCCTGACTTCGCAGCTAAAACGATCTATAGGACAGGATTTGAATTAAAAATGAATCTATACTGCAAAAATAGTTTGTTCTCCGATTCAGGAACAAGAAAATACGAAGGAATATAAAAATAAATAAACTTACATACGTTGGCATGCTTCCAAGACTATGTTAGTTAGGATTTCGGCGCTTGTCAACGTGTATCACCTGGTTGGTCTTGTGTTTAGTGAATTTGTGAATACTCGACTCCCTAATAAATATGGAAACGATTGAAGAATTACGAAAGCGTGTCCGTGATCTGGAAAACCAGCTAAAATACAGCACCAGCGAAATGAAGAGTCGGGAAAAGATTTCAGAAATCAGCGGCGAAGTGGTAGATTCAAACCCATACAGGTGACATGCAATCTGGTGTAACACCCTACAAATTATAAGTACCTTACCTTATTTATGTAATAAAAGTACGGCAAAATACTGTCAGTTATGACATGGAGGTTTTCTCTACTGTGAAATCATAGGGCCTATATTAATTTGCCGAAAATTGACCTCAAATGTCACAATTTACAGTGTCATAATACCATATGTTACAGCTAGGGTTCCCACTTTCTGGAAAATCATGCAGGGAATGTCATGGAAGTGAGAAAGTGTCAGGGAATCCGGGAATATGACAGGGGAATTGAGATAGTTTGCTAAAAATGTCAACATTGGACGGATATTATGCTAAATATTCTAACCAAAGCATTTTATTATTGATGGCAAAAACTCCTTACAGTATTTTAGATCTGGTTAGTATAAACGTGTTAAATTTAAGCAAAAGGTCAGGGAATTTATTAATAGAATTTGGGGGAGGTACAGGGATTTGACTCGAGAATTTGGGTTGGAACTGTAGAAATTAAACTTTTCTCTAATAGTGAAACTAAAAATGTTTTATTTTTAGTCGACTGATGGCACTTAAACGAATGGGAATTGTTCAGAATTACGAGGTTAGAGAAATTGGAAAAGTATTACATATGGCATCAAATTTAACCTTGGCATTAATTTGTAATGCTCATTGAATTCGCAGAAAATTCGAGATTACACAGTGGCCATTGTAGGCATTGGAGGAGTGGGAAGTGTTGCAGCTGAAATGCTAACTAGATGTGGAATTGGAAAGGTGAACCTCATTTAAGGCTAGAGGTAAAATAAATCTCAAGAATATAATTTCCAAATAATGCTAATACCTGTTTTGGCAGCTCTTACTGTTCGATTACGACAAGGTCGAGTTAGCCAACATGAACAGGCTGTTCTTTCAACCACATCAAGCTGGTCTTAGTAAAGTTGAAGCCGCCGCTAAGACGCTCACGTAGGTTAAAATATGTTCCTGAAACAAATCAAAGATGAATTACTAGTCTACTGAACCAGATAAAAATATTTTAGGTTTATTAATCCAGACGTGGACTTTGAAACTCACAACTACAATATAACAACGCTTGATAATTTCCAGCATTTCATGGATCGTGTCAAGTTAGTGGTCACCCCAAGTTAGCTTTAGTGAGAATGTGGACTTTTAGTGGAATATGTTGTTTTAATGACTAAACGTTCTTTAGGAATGGAAATAAGCGAGGGGATGGCGCTGTTGATTTGATTTTGAGTTGCGTGGATAATTTTGAAGCAAGAATGGCGATTAATACTGTAAGTTTTAGCCATGACATTGTCCGTGAAAAGAATTTAGCATACATGTATGCTTGTCTCAATTCGCAGGCCTGTAATGAGCTGAATCAAATTTGGATCGAGTCAGGAGTTAGTGAAAATGCTGTTTCAGGTCACATCCAAGTGATAATTCCAGGAGAAACTGCCTGCTTTGCAGTAAGTCAAACAACCCATGCAAGACCTGATTTCATCTGAAAGATTTTAGTTTCTATGTTAACATCTGAAAATGTGATATAGTGTGCACCTCCACTGGTAGTTGCTTCCAACATCGATGAAAAAACTTTAAAGAAAGAAGGAGTTTGTGCAGCTAGTCTACCAACAACAATGGGTATTGTGGCTGGTTTTCTGGTTCAAAACACATTAAAGTAAGGGCATGTGAACAAGTCAGTTCCCACAAACATGCAATGATTGTTAATGTTGTTGTTAATGTTTTATCAGATACCTGTTAAATTTCGGTCAAGTGACTTATTATTTAGGCTACAGTGCTTTAAAAGATTTCTTTCCAACCATGAAAATGAAGCCCAACCCTGCCTGTGACGATTCATTTTGTTGCCAAAGACAGACAGAATTCCTTGTAAGCCAGACAGTTATTAATACAGATACAAATAGTCAATTGTTATTCGTTGTGGATAAAATATTTGAATAATAATTTAGGAAAATGAGGCAAAGAAACCAAAAGTTGTTGAACAGCCTAAAGAAGAAAAGTTAGTAGTTCATGATGATAATGATTGGGGTATGTTAATTTTGACTGATCTAGTTGTCTTTTATTCGCAAAGTTAATGCAATGGTCCAATTTGTTCGACTTAGGAATTTGTTTAGTATCAGAAACAACTGAAGAAGAACTAAAAGCTGCTGAAGGGGCAATTCCTGATTTGGTTGAAGGCATCATGCCAGCTTATACCAAGCCAACGTTGACACAGGTACACGTGTTGCACAGTTTTTGCCCATTTTAAATTGTTTGTACAAAAATGTTCTTTATCGCAAATATTTGAATCAATTTTCAGACTAAAGATGACAATGTAGTTGGTGAAACTGAAGTAAGTTTGGAAGACTTAATGGCTCAAATGAAAAGCATCTAATTTTTGAGTTTAGTATTATCAGGCAGGGGGTTGATTTTCAATTATTGCTTGTAACTATAATGCAGTTGAGGTGTACATCTTTCTTTTATCGGATATCTTGTATTATAATTTAATAATGAAATATTTTCTAAAAGGCCGACAGTTTTGTTTTTCCGTGCATTTCTATAACTTTGGTGATCACTATTTTTGAATGATAAATTAATTTATTAAGTTCCTATGAAAGAGTGCATTCAACGAGCTTTATCGGATTTGCAACTTACTGGCATTTGCCTTCGGTGACGCTTTATGAAGAATGGTGGAAGTAAGGCCACCACAGCTATCAGCGAAAGCTTAAAAATCATACTGTAGGTGAATACATCATCCAAGGAAGATATATCGGCAAGGATGCTGCCGGTTTGTACGCAGATGAAATTGTATGGCATCAATCCTGGTAAAATAGAACTGGAATTACTATAGTTAAAATTGTTTGATGTTTTTTCATTTTAAATGAGAAAACGATGCAAATCATTCCTATGGTGATATTTCTAAATAAATCGTTTTTTCACGATTTGGGAATTTATCAATTTCCCTATGGCACTAATAGTAGAATAATATCTCATTCTCTCACCTATTAACACTGAGAAGAAGAATGTATGCAGGGGTATATTTAGAAATGGCGATGTGACGTTGATTAACCAGTTTGGTGTCATTGGAACTAGGCGGGCAAACAGAAGGTAGTAAAATAAATATTCTCGATTTGCTTCAACCTGGAATACAATTGTAAGTACAAAAGTAAGAATTTGCACCATATAATAATTTTCACAACTAATGTTATCGACTGACATATAATGGTCATACATACCATAGTTTGCACCGAACTAACGCGTTGCTTAAAATGTTTCAAAATAAATTCCCCGAAGAGGCTAGACAGCAGAAAGCAACAAGATGCTCCAATTGCTGTTAGTACGCAAACCAAAGGAAAACCACCACTCAGGCCAAATATAGCCCCTGAGAGCATATTCTGTTGAGAAAATCCACAAATAACGAAAGTTAAACAGTATCAGCCATGGGACAAAACTGATCACTCACTAATTACCAGTAAAGCAGATCCAGGAATTGCAAATGCCTGCTTGTAGATGTAAGCGCTGACAAACAAAACGTAAACATAGCACGCATGTTCGTGATGGTAACTTTTTAGCAGTTTGGCTAATTCTTTCAAGTCTGCCAAACTACTAGGAAAGCTCAGACTGAAACAGAATCAGAAATCCATGTAAGAGAAAAAACAACATATACAATGTGCTTTACAAGAAACAATTGTGAATAAATTAGTAATGTTTTTGACGCACCCTGTACATGTATGTGTTCAGTGCATGTGCACGCTTACCTGGTTTTGCTCCCACTTGTTAATGCAGGTGCATTTGTTGTTATAATGTACAACCACAACGTGGCCAACAAAACAATCAAGGGAACGTAAATAATGGAAGCCATCTTATAATCTCACTAAGTGCCTGAGTTATGTACTACCAGGTATAGCTATCTTCCATAAAGATTATCCATGCTTGGTGCCCAACGTCATAAACATCACGAGCAGATAAGGAAATTGAATTTTACGTTTAATCAGGCTCATGACACATCATCATAACATTAATGAATTGGTGAAACCTAATAGTAATCCACTTACAAACATCATTCAATTTGTTTGATTGCCACCCATATGATAGTTATAGAAGTGATACCAGATGACGATATTTTTTCCTATTGAAATCCCTAACGTATGATTTTTAATGAAAATTCAAATAAGTCATGCAATTAATAGATTTGTATTAATTTATTTCTATAAATTAGAAATTGTTTGTAAAATACAAATTTTGAAATCTATATTCAATTTACAAAAACTTCACTGGTTAAACATTGATCCAAAAAAAAAAAATCCTGGCCAGAATTAGATAATTATAAGTTTTATCAGTAAAAAACTGATGATTTTTCATGTCCCTCTTTTACGGACCGCAGCGTATTCCCAAAACTTGGCAAAAAAAATTGCCTTGTATTCCATGATTATGTGTTATTGAATTTTCCTCGGTTTTATCTTTTTCTTTGAAATTCCTGACCCCAAGTCGAACGGCACATTGCTAGGATTAATGACTGACGAGGAGCCACCGCCATTTCCGCTTGAGCTTGCAGAAGCATCCTCCCGATTCTGTGCAGCGCGGTTCGCCAATGCCGTCAAAAACTCTAGGGTTCTGCTTGCAAATGGCAAGATTCGGGCATGATTTGTGATAGCAATAAATATTATGAGGGCCATTGGCAGCGCCAAGTATGACCCTTGGGCTGCTTCGTGCTCTCCACTAACTGGACGAGGACTAAACACAAACGTGAAATGGCGGTACGTCTCATTAGCATAAAACGTCACTTCTGCTGGAATCGTGTAGTCGTACGATCCATGCGACAAAGTAGATTCTATGGCCAATACATAAGCACGGCCATCCATTGGCAAGGACAAAAACTGGAAAAAACTGCTCTGGCTCAGCGAGACTATCTGATCTGATCCAGCATCACTGCTTAGCCGGACCTAGGATTAAAAGGATACATTTAGCATATGCCACCGTTAGTACAGTGCCATACAAAACAATCACGCTATGTCAGCGTGGCAAGCTATGTTCACAATTCCAAACGCACTTTTCTCCAAAATCAATAATTCCAGTTTTCGCATCCACTTACCTTCAAAAAACTCAAGTACTCGTTGGACGTCACAACGTTTCCGCTGACATCCATGGCCCTCCAAGGCCGAAAAGCGATTAAATTTATTTTTCCGACATCCGCATCAACCACCTGCACCAGGTGAGACTTTGGCGTGCTTCGTTCGATGTGCCGATTAATTTCGGGTCCCTTTTTCAGCCTGACTTCATAGTCGCACTTAGGTTGGAGTCCCCGAAGGCGGAAGTTGCCGTCACTCTCGGTAGTCACCTCCTCTTGGGAGTCACTGCACGAGCCTTTACCGACGGCTTCGACAACAATCCCGCTTTCAGGTTCCCCTGTCAATGTCGTCACGCTCCCGTAACAACTAAAGGCCACTCTTTTACCTCTATACAAATATAAAAATAAATAGCAGTGTACAGCGTAACAATATTTGGTATTTGCTGAAAAAATATATAAACTAAATTACCTTAACAGCACATTAACAGTACTTCCCTCGCGAACCTCTACCGTTCTGGAAGGTGGGTCAAAGAGGAATTCCTTCATCATAGCTCGCAAGAAATACTGCCCAGGCCCAAGACCCGAGAACACCATCAGTCCATCCTCTAGGGTTAAGCTATTCTGTCTGTAGTCGGAGACTCCACTTAATGACAAAATCACTCCTGCAAGTGGTCGCTTGCCTTCCGGCTCTTCGACGACAGACACGATGATTTCGGCCAACTTGTAAGCAGAAAAATGTCCAAACTCTTTCTGTGAGAGAACATAACCTTGTTTCTCAGCCGCAATGTCATATTTGCTGTGCCCATGCAGCGGACCAACACGAAACCTAATTCAAGATTCGAGTAAACGTTTAGATCAATTGTATCTTGAGGCATAACAAGACAATTTGCATCAAGACATACTTTCCGTTTGCGGGAGTTTCCAAAGCAATTGGCTTAATGCTGCCGTCTCGTGCAGTTACAATGACTTTTACTCCAGCCAGAGGAGGATCAATACGTCCCTCAAGAAAGAGCCCTTTCTTCCCAACGAATTCGACGGCATACTGCATGCAATCATCCAAAACGGTAATCGTCTTGGCATCAGGGTAGAACAGCAATTCGTCAGACCGCGGTTGAAGCTCAATGATTTTATGCGGAGTGGCCCAATACGTGAACAAATACTCGAAATCCCCTTCTTTTGAACGACTTTTTGGCTGGAATTGAAGCAAAAAGGATCGTTATGACTTATTACATGCAAACAAAACAATTTAGAAATTAATGACAATCAAATTATACTAATACTGAATGACTGCACTACTTACTGTTAACGGACCCAAGATAGTCTCTTCACCATTACTGTTTTGTGTTCCATCCTCTACGGACCTCAAAGAAATGCGGACATCCGAAACCCGGACGTCTGAAATCACAGTGCCCGACAAAGTGTGTCTGGTGGCATCAATGGTCAACACAACAGGATTGGAAGTATCGAAGGCATAGCTTTCATTGGCAAAAATGTGGCAGCCAGTGGGATTTAAAGTATACTGCCCAGGGAGTTGCAAGCAAAGACGATTCATTCCCTTGTAACATAATTATAAAGAAAAACGCATCAGCATTAGCTAATCACACATTATCATTACAAAAAAAATTAGCAAACCCAATACTCACTTTTATAAGTGTAAGCTCACCGGTATTTGCAGGGCTGTTTTCAACCTTTTTAGTAGTTTTATCGCTTACTTTATCGACGGTGGTTGGTGCTGGCACAGCATCCTTGCTACTGTATTTCAACAACGTCGAGTGTGAAGACATGATCGCTAGCACGAAGCCTGTTTGCTTGAATTCAATATTTTTCACATCTTTATCGGCAATTGATATCTGCAGCAGTTTTTCCTTCCAGCACCATGCGTCGTTCAAGACTTCCAGCTCATATTTGCCAGGTAAAACATCAGTAAATTCAAATGCATTTCCAGAGACTAAAGCAGTAACAGGTTCAACCTGAAGAATATGGAGTATAAAAGATGAATTTGAGGCACAATTTGGATAAAATGGTCACCAACAAATAGAAAATATTGTATGGATCAAAATGTCTGACCAAGAATTCCCCGAAAACGTTTAAAGTATTTTGTTTTGTAATTTTTGAAAACTTTATACATAATCACTGACCAAAATTTATACCTATACATTAAATTTTGTTAAATGCAACCGCTAACGAAATTTCCAATGAAATTAATTCGTTATCTAGGTTTAAAAAGTCAGTTATTCCATCCCAGCAAAAAATATTCCGAAAATATTCAAATATACTGCAATTATTTCGCCATAAATGTAAAAAATGTGCCATTAATGACAAAATAATTGCAATTTATTTGAATATTTTTGCTGGGATGTTATACAAATAATAATAATATATACAAAAAACATACCGTATTGTCCAAGAATTCAACAGGTCTAAGTGCAACTTTAACCAGTTCATCACAATTTTCCAAGCAATGCACCAATCCGCTCACTTTGGCTTTGAACTGTCGGAAGATCATATTGGCAATAGGCACACCGTTAATTCCAAATTTTAAGGTGCTGGGCTTAAAGATGATACGAGGGTCGCGCGACTTCTCCACTGTAGCTTCATAATCCCCATTGGGCAGCCAAACGCAAAAACCAGCATTCGCGTCACTATCGGCAATAACAATATTCCCAGTTGAAGGTGCTGTGGGCTTAAAAGTCACACGGCATGTGGTTTTCCGAATTATTTCATCTCCATGGAATGCACCACACACTCTGAATTTGGTGGCCACAATGTCAGGAAGAGTTGGGGAATTGGGGTTAATTTTTACAACAGCTTCTTCATATTGTATTTTTTCTACATTCGAGAAGGAAAACCACCATAAATTAGTATTTTTCTTAGCATAAAACCGACGTCTCGATACTCAAGCTTAATATGGATAAAGAGTTCACAAATATAAAAAAAAATAATTACCAGACTCAACCCGTATGACGTAACTACCAGCTCGCATATTTTCCAGATGAAAAACGCCAACATCATCAGTTACTGTTAGTTTGTTTCCATTAACAAACACAGTGGCACCTGAGAGTCCACGTCCACCAGGGCGAGACAACACACGACCACTGACACTGAACCCTTCCACCTAAACGGTCAGTCCAATTAAATAAATAAAAACGCTGCTCGTTCCAAATGCGGCGTAAACTTATCTGGAAACCCACCTTGAATTCTTGTTTCAGGATGATAGATTCGTGCTCGATCTTGATATCGACTTTGACAGGCATGACATCAAATTTAATATTTTGATTTTTGTAGAATGGCACCACTGTGTACTGTCCAGGTACGAGGAGTGGGAAAAAGAATCTGCCGTCTTCCAGAGATGCAACGTGACAGAGTGGAGCCAGTGGAGCATAAAGCGACACACTTTTAGGGTCATAACCAGGAGGCAAGCCAACTTCACACTGCCGAGGAGCAAGTTGAGGATCAGGTTTTCCGAAGAGAATAAAGTGCACGCCTCGAACAGCTTCTCCATCGTCCCCCAAAACGCGTCCAGTCGCATCGTATCCAGCCACGACAAGCTTCTCCACCACGACTCCATTATCTTTCGTGACTTGTACGGTAGAGGTCTTGCGCTCAAACTGGAGTGTTTGGTGAGAGGCCGAAACGATGTAATCGTCAGGTTTCACGTTATTGAAACGGAAATTCCCGGAGGCCTCCGTGACACTTTTTTGCAACGGCTTCTTCGGATCAGAGGCGAGGCTCAATTCAAGATTAATGTTCGAGGGACCTTGCAGTGAACCCCGACTAACAACCTGCAACATTTTAATCAGTGGTGTGTAAATGTTATTCACACTTACATAAGGTGCCTTGTGGAAAAGGAAATTTGAAACAAACTGCGCTACACGTTTTACCTGTCCATTTACGGAAAACCCTTTAAAATGGAAATTGATGTCTTGTGACTGACTGCAAGCATCGGTGCTACCATCAATATGAAGCGAGACACTGGTTGGTTCAAATGACCATCCATTTGGCGGCTCAACCTATGTTTTCCCATTAATAAAAACAAAAAATGAAATGTTACACTTATACATAAGAACACAGCTAAGCCATTACACCATACAAAATTAAGTTGTAAATACCTTTAAAATATAATCTCCTTTATCGTACACTGGTATTAAATAATATCCATTATTTGGTGCACAATCAGTCTGATATTTGATCGAGCCTTGTTTGGTGTATCTAAATAGGCGAAATTTCAACTTGCATATAACAACAAAGTTTGTTGAAAACGAACTACAGTACCCTATAACCTCGATGTACTTTTATTCGACGATTCTGTCTGAAGGACATGAAAAATTAGGAGGTATAAGAAGGGAAAAATTTGGAAGACATTCAAAAGTATACTTGTACGTTACTAAAACTCCATGGCCTTGGTTGATTTTCAATGGAATGATTAGTTTATGAATTAAATTTGGGCTTTAGCAATGTCACCATGTAGGAAGATGCTGATGGGGGTAACTATTGGAAATTATTATTGCTGCCGATATCGTCACTTGATCAACTGATTATACAGTTCTTGCACAAGTAAGCAAATTTCGTACTTACAATTTCAACTCCACCCGAGAAAAATCAATCGGAATTTCCGATTTCACGAAACCCCCGCAGCCTAACACATTTTGCGCACTAACGAAATTTAACAACTCTGTTAGGATAACAGTAAAACATAAAATAAACGTAAAGCAACCACCCAAGTTCGATTTCCACATGGTCATTCCAATTTCGAACCGGAAATGCACATTTTAAGAACACGTATGCTTTCACGCCTTTCTTATCAGGGTTCCACATCGGGCAAATGAACATGATGGTGCCACTCTGCGTCCTTCCTCTAGCGAATCCCCAGCATCCGTTACCATAGCAACCCCAGCGTCTGTTGCCCCGGCAACGAGTGTAAACATTGTGGAGCATGTGCTAATCACTGTAAACAAGCTAGGAAATGTATAAACCTCTGGTGGAATTCGACGTAGGTTAAAATTCGCAAAAAATACCTTTTAAATTGATCCGAATTTCGAAAAACTAATGGTTGGTGCCGATTTCATTCTGGATTCCAGATATTTCGCGCAAACTTCCATAAAAAGCAACACTTCGGTTATAAAAATGACGTTCCCATGCTGCTTAAAAATAGCGAAGGGATCAAGCCCAGCCGCAGCAAAAAAATGCATTCTCCTAGTGTTAAATATGAAAGTGACATTGGAAATGCTGCATTGCAGTTGCGGATTCCCGATTGGATAGCTTTCGATAATCAGGTATCAATTGGCTTCATCTTCACTAGATAACGACGCAGAATTCATCATCCAATATTTCAGGTTTTGCGATTTGAAGCAGTGCCTCTGGATGAACAAGGGTTATTTTTGCGTGGAATGCAAGCAACGTACAAGATATTGTACTTCTTAGAAGACGACACCATTCAAGTGGTAGAAAACAACTTTAAGAAGGACCCCAGATTTAGAGGTAGGCATAGCGGCGTAGAAATCATGAAAATCGCTTACATGTACAACAGATCCGACTCCACAATATGTATCAGCAAGTTCCTTAAAGCAGGCTTCCCCTTATGGCTCGGGGGCTGGCAGTGATTGCCTGACGATTGGGCAGCTAAGTATAGAAATTACAAATTTGGGTTAAACACAAAAAATGCCATTCTTGTATACTAAACAAGTAGAGGTAAATATGAATATCTTGTGCACATTTTGAAGCGGGATCTAATCTGCAGTATATATCCTTGCTAGGATAATGTGCTAAGCACATTCTATACTTGAAATCCGAACTATAGGTACCGTTTTGAAACGAAATAAAATACCTAAACCTGGGGCCGCTGCTGGGCAATTCACGCTGGACGATTTAAATATTGGAAGAGAAGTAAAGTTCTACGGTCGAAAATACAGAATATACAAGTGTGATCAGTACACGCGTGACTATCTGACAAAGCTCGGAATTTCAGTACCAGAGAACGATGAGGATCAATTTGCAACGCAATTATTTGATAATCGCAACATTAAGGTATGGGAAAATAATCCTTGATTTGCACGCGCATGCGTTATTTTACACATTTTACAATTGAAGAAAATAGGTTATGGAGCATGCTTGCTTGTTATGAGCACTGTCTACTTTCTAAATGAATCTATTTAGGAAAGGCCAATATCATGTCCCAAAGATCGTCCTCGCAGTCACCCCTTCAAACAGTTTTTACAATTCGATGGCAACGTCCTTCAATTTTACTGCGTTTGGGTTACCAAAGAAATGACCAGTAATGGGCTAAAGAAACTGTTGCTTCTATATTACCTGGCCGATGACACCATCGAGATACGTTTTAGGAAGGATGAACCAGAAGTGGATCCAGGTCCCATCAACGGTCTGCAGCAAATGAAGGGAGAGCAATCAAAGTCAAAAATTTTTGTCAGGCGATCCAAAATCCCGAAAGAAAGAGTAATGTTTGATCTTTCTATAAATTATGGAATTACCTGGTATGGGTGAAATTTGAGTCACTTATTCGTTGCTGTTTTGCACGCAGACGACTGAGCCTCTTCCCGGCATAAGATTGAACTCCAGCCTAACAGAAAAAGGTCAAAATGAATTTTTTACTGACCAGGATTTGCAAATCGGTTCGATTATAAATGCGTGGGGACGGCAGCTGTTAATTTACGACTGCGATGAGCTAACCAAGACATTTCTGGCAGTAAAATACGGACTGGGCAAGTATTTTGCATGTATTCATGTGTAAAATACAGTATGTTAAACACAAAGATGACACGTGAAATTGGGTGATTTCCTGATTGCATTGCAATTACACTAAGTAGCAGAAAGTGCAGTAAAGTGTTTCAGAAGATGATACTTTCAGCCATAAAAGTGCATTCCAGGATTTATTACTTTGTGAATAAATTTGCCATGACATCCAAAGGTGATGCTATTTCAAATCCTTCCAGATGTAAAGGGGATTAATCTGGACGAAATCTTTCCTGACCTCAAAAAACAGTACAAATTTCCCGTGATGAAACCCAAAGAAATTCGGGCGATAACCTCCCAATATCGCCAGCCTGTGGCCAAGCATGACTTCGTGAAATTCATGACTCGGGATCGCAGTGGTTCCCAGAGCAGAATCTTAAGATTTTTGGCAGTCCTTTGCGCGTATGGAAACGAAGATCGACAGTTTGTCATCTCCTACCACCTCATGGACGACACCATATCCATATACGAAAAACCACGAAGAAATTCTGGTAAATCATGCATGGTAACACTGCGCTGCACCACCATGCATGTTTTCAATACTTTCAATTATTTTAAACTCACGATGTAAACTAATTATATAATGGTAGTTATGTCTAGTATACAGGGATGACATCTACACTATAATATATATATATATATATGTATTATAGCATTATAGCATATATGTAGAAATAAGTCCATTTTTTCTTCTTTCCCAGTTGTTATTTTTGTCACTTTTTCTCCCATTTTTGGTGATTTTTATATTTATTTTTCCTAAACTGACCTATCATAACCTAATCAAAACTAACCTAAAATGTAACTTCCGATTTGGCTGCCCCTAACCACCAGGCAATCACTGCAAGCTTACGAGTTGTGCATTTTCATTTTAACACTTAACACATATAGGTCACTGCACTGCCATTCAACTCTAATAAAGGGGTATAGTTGCTTTTGACAATTTTTCCGACAGCTAGAACAGTAGAGTTGAAATATAAATAATATATGCATATCTGGAGTTTATCCGGTATAAACTATGCAATATTTCAAGTCGTGAGATAAATTTGATAGTGTCATATGTTTTACCTAGGTTACAAAGGTGGCAAATTCATGGACAGGTGTCGAGTCTTGAAGACCACTGCTGATCCTGACAACTACATCCTAGCTTCAGACCTCGTCATTGGGGACAGGATATGCTTGAATGGCCACTGGTTTCAGATTCTAGGAGCTGATGAATACGCCTTGAATTACATGGAAAAACACCGTGATGAGGTAGGGTCACAGAGTTGTGCTTCATGTCACTGCAAACTGTTATATAGGACACGTCTCTAAAGCACAGTGAAATTTAGTTCCCAAACTCCAACAGACTAAACGTCTTGCACAGGCTGAAAATTGCCATCAGGGATAAAGTCCAGGAATTGAAGAAATCGTTCTCTGACATAGACTCGAACGACTCCGGGTTTATACCAGAAGGGGTTTTCAGGTGACTTTTATCACTCGGCAGCAAGATTTTTTAAATATTCTATTCTGATCATTCTGCCTCTTGTGTCAACATTAGATCCATTCTTCGTCACATACCCAAAGATGGCGATTTGAGCGAACACGAAATCTTGACATTGATGAGAAGCTACAGGGAAACTCAGGAAAAAACAGAAGGCTATGATCAACAACCTGCACCCATCATATGCGCCCTGAGTGGGGCATCACCAATCTTTCGTTTGCAAACTGAGTTGAAAAAGGAGCAATTTAGCGATTTTTCGGGTTTGTTGCAATATCTTCAGCAACATGATCCAGCTGGGTAAATATTAAAAAGCTCAAGACTTACAATGTTATGATGAGGAGCAATACTAAATTTTGTCTATTTTTGTAAAATTAATTCAAAATCTGCCAAGCCAAACTTATATTGCTGTTTTAAATTTAGAACTGGATTCTTGAAGGAGGAATTGACATTGCGAACTTGCTTGGCCTACCCTCTCCCAGCCAAGAAACATTTAATTGTGGATGCTTTGAAAAGGTAAGCCAGGATAAGAAAAACAACAAACGTTTTTGTTTGCATTTGAAAGTTTGAATTCTTCGAATTATTCCTCCAATTTCAGTTCTGAAGTCTTGAAGCAAGGCATAAATTATCATGAATTCGTGAACGCAATCAATTGGAAATTACATCCAACAACAACAAAACCCATGGTAAACAGCATTTCAGTACACTAGATAAGTATCAGGACAAACCAATTAACCTTATCTCTTTAATTCTTGTACAGCCCGAGAAGCTATTCCGTGGACTAACAAATGTAAACTACAAACAAATGCTATCGGAAATGGATGAGCTCAGGGAATGATATAATGTTGAACAGAAACTACATTTTGGTATTTGTTGAACTTTCCAGCTTGCTTTTTAAGTTTTGCAAGCATGCTTTTGCTTTAGCGTTTTCGTCTTCGATCATCTTTCTGTTAATAGAAAAATAGAAATCTCCTGATCTTTCATTTAGGGGACCTATCTTAGAAATATAGGGAATAGCGTTCCAAAAATCAGACTCACAAAGCTAACACAGCAGATTTGAACTCCTCGTAAGGTGTTTCAGGTAGCTGAGAAAACCCCTCTTCAACATACTTGTTATATTTGGTAACGAAACCTTCAAATTCTTGATCAAGCTCCTGATCTGCAAGCGTTTCAAGTAAAACTATGGGGCAAATCGTCGTTTTCATGTATGGAATAAAATTTGAAATGAGCGTACTTTTTGCTTCCATTGCATTAATTTCCTGAAACATCCTTCCAATTTCGTCTGTTGCATTTTCTGCAAACTTAACAAGATTATCGAACCACGTTAAACCTGTTTTGCTATAATGTAACATATGTAACGATCCAGGCAACAATTATTTTGTTAGGTATAAATATGCCAGGAAAGTATTTACGCAGCATTTCTCCATGTCCAAGTAATTCCTCTTATATTTCTCAGTTTGCTCTTCGAAGTCAATTCTGCCATGAAATTTAATTCCACCCAAATTATTAATTAGAACGTACCAAAGTAGTGCTAAGCCCAAATTATAAACTTAATTAATTATAGTCTATATACAAACATGTTTTACATTTTGGAATCGACCCTTCCTGACAATGCAAGAATACCGAGTTGTTTCTCCATTTCCATGACACTGGCCTCTAAAGCATCGTTTTTATTTTCTAGACTAATATCGTAAATGCAAAAGTGTTTCCATTGAATAGATGAAAATCACCATCCTCCCCAAACCAAAATTCCCAACAAGTTTAAAGGATAGATAACCTTTATCAAAAATAGACATAATCCAGCTAAATCTAACGAAAATCGTTCGCCATAATCATAATTTGTCCTGTATAATGCAATATAATGTACATGTACATGATCATACCTAGATAACGTCGCCTCAGCACTGTCAACTTTAATTTTCATAACTCGCCGATTCACTGATTTTCAGAATAACAAGATTATCGGAATCGCTAAATGGAAGACTTGCAAAAATTCAATATTCACCGCACAAAAAATTCAAAACTGAATTATAGAGCTTACTGTGCAAGGCGCTGTTCTGGCGAAGAGCTTCTAGGTACGCTTCATTTCCTGAAACCATTCAATTTGTCAAGATAACTTCTCATGAGGTACACATTGCTGTACTATACTGTAGCTAGCTGCTAGATAATTATGTAAAGTAATTGCCAAACATCACCTTGCGCGTTTTCTTCGGAAAGTTTCTTACGCTCCGCAACTAATTCGTCTAAAATATTTTCTTTTTCTATTATTTGTTATAAGGAAAAATGAGCAGCATTAATCTATATGCTTAACAAATTGATATGCTTAAAAAACATCACCAACAACAAATTCAAAAATGTATCTTAGCATAGATATACATGTACATGTACATGTTCATAATACAATGTAGACAAATACCGTATCTGATAAGAAAGCAAGACATCCTACCTTTCAGTAGTTTTTCAGCTGAATTTATCATTGCAGTAATGCGATACCCGCTATGAGAAAACTGTCTGGCCATTTTTTCCACCATATATCCACACCAGAAACGATCAAAAATGGCGCCCTTTCGAATTCGTCTGCAAAAAATTCTATAAAAGAAAAGGTCATTTGAAGGTCAAAATCTTGGAATACGTCCCCTAGCGACTATTTGACGAACTAGAGCAGCACAACCTTCAAACGCACACTACAGGTAGATTTGTTATAACGATAATAGTCAGAAGATTGGAATTTTAAAAAAATCTAAGTGCAAAAATACGCAAAGGTCTTAGGTAGTTAGGGCATTCAAAATTATCTATGACTTAGAGAACATGGCCATGTCTAGCTGGTTCAAAAGGATACAAGGGCAATTATGATCTTGGACTGTTGAATTTGGATTTTTTGGCACTTTGATCCTTTTGAAATTCAAGTCTTCAATTTATCTTTCGCTGCTTTGCTTTGATAGTGGTCACAGTGTGGCCATACTAGTGTCGATTTCTTTCTTTTTGCATTTAAAAATGAACAAAAAAATAAAACAAAATAGAATTACTGACATGTAAACATGATCTCCTAGTTGGCTGCTGTCATCCAGAGAAATGGCAAGGAGGTTCAAGGGCGATGCAGCTCAGATGTGCCTAACAGCTGATGTTCAAGACGATGTGATCGCCGGTGGCTACGAAGACGGGATAGTAACGTTATGGGATTTAAGATGCAAGGACGATTCATACGTCTCGTCAGGTCGTTGTGGGAATGGCGTTGATCCATACGACGATGTCTCGAGCATTGCCTATGCAAATCAGCAAACGAATAAAATTTACGTTTCTGCCGGAAAGTGCATTTATCACCTGGACACGAGAAACATACCGAAAGAATCTTGGACAACCCCTCTCTTTCAGTTTAACGAGGATGACATTAATCAAATAAGCATATCGGAGAAGGACGAAATGATTGCTGCTGCTGATGATAATAACGTTATAACGGTCGTCGACTTGAAAAACTCTCGGTTGTTAACCACCCTAAAGAAACACAAAAATGTGGTTTATACAGTTAGATTTCGTCCGGGAAAGCCACGGGAGCTGATAAGCGGGGGTTTCGATTGCTTACTGGTTCACTGGGACGTCCTCAAAAGCCGTGTGATGGGTTCGTTCAATTTGAGTGATCTTGCCGATCCAAACTGGGAGTTGCCGAAAGCGTTCAACCCGTCGTATGTGCTCAGTTGCGACTTTGGCAACTTTAATGGTCCGGACACCAAGCCGAATGTTGTGATGGCAGGAACTGAAAATGGAAATCTGCATCGTTTTCACTGTGAGAAGAACTTGCTGCATTATCAAACATTCAAAGCCCACGATTTAGGCGTAACCAACGTCCATTTCGTAACAAGTCTGCAAGGTGAACCTTCAGTGAATTACTTTGCTTGCAGTGGAAGCAATGATGGTAAAATCAAAATATGGGATTGTGGAAAGTTGTTCACAGAACCCAGCACACCAGAAGCACTTCGTGTCATCGAACATGGAAGCAAGATTAACTTTTTGTGTTCAATACAGCAGAAACACTTGGTGGTTTGTGACACAAGTGGTGATATAATACTACTTCCTCTGAATGGTGAATGATGTTATCAAGGCTTTAGACTAGAATCCTGTAACTAAACTACACGTTGTTTTCAGATGACTGGCCATACTGTCATCAATGATGAGATTGTAATATTTGCAGCACATAAATGAATGTATCTGAAATAAATGCTTAATGATGCACATGTAAGTTGGCGATTGCAACATGAAAGTGACTAGGGATAATCCCCAAAGCATTTCCAGGTACTGATAAGTTTTCCTTGATGTGAATCTGGTTCCTAACTTTAGATACTGTTAATACTGCAAGGAAAATATTTTTGAAACAAGTTTGAATAAACCAGATTTACCAGATCAAAAAAAAAAATAGTCTCATTGCACAGATGATGTACAATGCTGCCAAAATGCATTGAATCAAAACTACTGCAATGTGAATTTATACGTTGAAATAGAAGATATTTCAAATCAGCGATGAGTGTATGGACATTTTAATTTGGATGATTACATAAATATTTAACAATTCATGGACATCATGCACACTTGATAAAAAACAATAGCTCTGAACATGTATTAGGACAACTATGTACAAGCTTAGTTTCATCCAATGAAATTTGTATGCTATTTATGAGATTTTTTCCTTCCATTAATAACGCACATCTTTCAAAACCAATTTCAAAGTTTAATAAAATTGCAATTATTAGCTATCGAGCTTGTACAAATACCGTTTCTTGTGGACAGAGTCCAGCATCCTTTAAGGATATATTCAAATCTAAACTGGATAGTTGCCTCCTTGGGAAATTAACCACCAATTCATATTTTTCTTCGGAATATCCCTTAGATTGCACATATAATAGCAGAGCCTGAAAAACGAAGTAACTTTTAATGCAATGCATACCCAGTAGGATTTATCTTGTCTCACATTCTGCATCATTTGCTTACCAAAAGTTTTGAAGATGCAGGTATACTAAGTTGGTCCTTTGAGCCATCTGGAAATCTTACGATTAAATTCGATTTTGGGTCTAGAAATAATCACAAGGTTTTATTAGTAGCATATTTCACGCGATATTTGCATGAATACAGCAACAATTTACTAACCTTCCTCTACTCCTAGATACTGCTTCCAATCTAAGGAATTGTCATTTTCCAAACTTTTAGAGGAGCCATCTGTTGTATTGTTATTATCTATAGGAGGTGAAGATAGGCTACTCGTGTTGTTTGGGCATGACTCTTCTGAATCAGAATCAAAGGTCTCGATTTCGACATCTTCATCCTCAGAATTCTGATTTGAAAGTTGTTGACATTTACTTGACGTAGATGCCTCATTATTGGAATTCAAATTATGTTTATCATTGCCCAAGCTGCTATCAGGTTGGACTGATTTGGTTTCTACAAGTGATGCACGAATTGCTGCCTCTAATTGTGAATCTTCACTGGCATCTAGTATACTGTCCTAAAAAAACAATATAAACAAATTTGGAATGTGGCTTCCAGGAATGGAGAAACAGCAATAAATCAGCATTTGTAACATTTCTGAAATTTTAAAATATTCTTACAGATTTTGTCCTTTTGGCTGGAGGTGATGCCTGAGTCGCTGCAGAACCATCTAACGATGGGTGTGCAGTTAAAAATTCGGAAACTTAAAAACATAAGAAGTTTTGTTATGCAACATTTTTGCTTAAAATGGCTGGTCATCATGCGTGTTAAAATACCCACCTAAATCACAAAAAGAAACGGGATCAATGTTGGTCCAGACGACCATATTTTCGCCCGTTCGTGGATCAATAATTGCAACGTAAGGCCACTGTAACACACTATAAAACTGCATGTAACGCTCCCCTTCTTCACTGTCATGGTAAACCTAAAATATTAAAATGTCAACAATAATGCTTTCCAATTAGACATGCAATCAAAACTGATCAACACCTAGCAAGTTTACTCACTTGCCAAAACACAAAATGTTCACGGACAATACTCTTCACTGCCTGATTACTCCAAACGTCTCGATTTAAGACCTGGCACTGAAACTCCTGCACATTCTGCATGTTTACCATTAACCATTTATTCGTGAATTGTCCCATTTCTCGGGCCTACAAATTGAAAAGCAGTCAAACTTTGATATTTTCATAACCGGATGGCTTAAACAATTGCAAAAATCCTTACAGACTCAAAACTTCCACGATGCATCATATCTAAAGGCGGCCTGAAAAGATCTTCTAGCGTTTTTCTTTTATGTGATGATGATGTGGGCCCACCTCTATTCCAAAGTTCTTGTTCCTGCTCTCCTAATCATTGTAATAGGAGCAATGAGTACCAATCCATTATACCGGTGTTAAAAATATTAGCTTCTAGCAGGACTAACTTGTTTCTGCTTGAAAATCCCGGAAACCATCAAACACAGACCTAGAAATTCTTCTCCTAACCCTTAATCCTGTCAAACAAAAAATTAAGTGGGGATAAACAAATGTTATGCAGTAAAAGGGCGCAGGATGAGGAATTTCCACACAGTTTGAAACATATCAATTGAAACAGTAGTAATTTAGATACATATTTATTATTTTGCTGTAACATTTACGTACTTCTGCTCTCACCACATGTCACCTCATGTGCTGACTGTGGGCGCATGTATTTAATTTGATTGAACATTGATACATTTCAGACTGGTTAGGTATGGTAAACCTATCTATGTAGATAGAGATGCTTTATATATCCCAGATAAATACTCCAAATAATTCGAAATACCTGCAGCAAATGAAGAAGGCTCCACTAATACACCTTGGACAGGTAATATGGGTGGCCTAATGCTAAATAAATAAAATGGGAATCAATGGTACGATCTAAAGTTTTCCATGGAGAAGGATAAAAAACCTACTTTTCTTCAACTACAACTGGAGGTGAACTAGAAGCAACTTCCTCAGGAATGATAGGTGCAGCTTCATCCTCTGCCTCGACATGCATGTTTATCGCCATCTCCACGTTGTACTTGCATATTTCTAATATTTTTTTCGCAGCTTCTTTATCTGCCCCTAAACGACATAACGAATAGCACTGCTTTACAGATCAACACGGATAGGCCTAACTCTAGAGTGACAAGTCTATAATATGATGTAAAATAGCATGCAAATCGATAACTTCTAAGACACATTTGCCACAAGGTCAACAAGGCACAAATTAATCTCCATATTAGGAAGAAATTAGAAATATCAGTAAATCATAAGTACCAGTAATTGAGCAAAATTGTTCAACACATTTCTTCTTTTCTTTAGAAGATGACGCCATATTTCAAATCCACTGGCTTCACATCGCGCCACCTAGTGACAACAATTTCAGAATCAGGCGGAAATTTCAAAAAAAAAGTTAAGTAGGGTTCCCCAAAAGGATGCTTTGCATGCATTGATGTGATTTGAATATATCTATAATAAAAATAATGCGCCCATAACGCCGCATTGCAGATTAACCTCAGCTTAAAATTTAGAAATGAACATACAAATTGAATAGTTCTGCTGAGACTATAAATTTCTACTATTTTTTCTACTACATGGACATGTACATGTATCTTATTATGTTTAAATCACGTACCTTCTTTTATATGAGAAAATCTATTTAAGATGAAGTGACCAAATGCTCAAACACTTTATTACAGCCATAAGTTCTAACGCACATAATCCAATTCCTCTAACCTTCACAATTCCTAAGTCACACATTTTCACGAAGCAGCGCCCTTTTCCTGATTTTTGCATTACCACAGCAACAACTAAAAGGAGGTAAAATACTTTACATAAACCTTGAAGAAATAAATAGAACTCAAATACCGCACATGGTTGCAAACTTAAGTTTCAAACTAATTACATACATGTACTAGCCTTCCCAAGAGTAAAATTACCACAGTATCTTCAAAAATACTGCAGTTTTCATGAAAAAAAACATCAGTAATTTCGGAGATACTGCATTTTTTCACCTAGTCGGTCAATTTGGAATACTGTGTAAATTCTGCAAAGACAGCCCAAGAGTTACAAAATATATTTAACAAAAACAATTCCAAGAGAAGCTACAAATTTTCCTTTGCAAAAGTTGATTTTTGAGTTGCCAAATGTTCATTGTTGTAATTCACCGTGAAATTTGTTACCGCATGCAACGGCCTGCATATAATAATAGTAATAATAAATTAATAGAAATTGTTTATCAACAAAAGTGGTAATTTTTGAAAAAAACCTGAAATACAATAACATGCGCTTTTAGTCAAAACATCTCATTTTGCAATCTAGTTCAGAAAAGAAGTTCAATGTAATTATGATGTACTGTGGTAAGTAAACTAAATGTAAAACTAAACAGCATACTGTATACCATAAGCATTATGAAATAATCATCGTATGAGCCAGCAAACACCCTATTTGAAAAGTTTTTAAAGAGACATTGAGTGGAATGAACAAACTTCATAAATCAATAAATGAGCATATTAGAAGAATGTAAAACAAAAATAGTCATCACAAATTGAAGATATGTGCATCATGTCTGTCATGTTTGTTCATGTGTACATCATAAAATTAATGTAAACCCCAGGGGCAGACATGGCAGCTGTACTGAATTTGGCTCTGCAATATGCATGCACTAGAGTTCAAAACATAACACAACCTGAATTAACACTTAAAAATTTCGTAATTACCTTCCATATTGTTTCAACTAAAATGCCAAAAATAATGAACTTTTGAATGAATGAAATATTTTGCAATAAGAAAAGGAAGTAAACAACTCATGCACATGTAATGAAGGAAGGAGAAACTGTGGTTCCCAAACATTTATTCGAGCCCAAAAGGGAAACATTTTGAATTTTTCGGTTCATTGTCCGGTCCAATTGTTGTGCTGAGAACCAAGGTTTGGGAATCAGAGGTGTAGATAGAGAGACCAACAAAAAAGGAAATAAAGATAACAAATGCTGCTTGGTAGAATATATACCAATATTGAACCAAACAAATACTGCTGCCTCATACCAACTTTGGGTTAACATTTCTGACTAGGCAGGCCATATAAACTCGGCCATGTAAAGTTGCGTGAAAATCCACGTACTAGCAGCCCGTATAATGGAATGGCGGATGCATAGCTGCTGCTTGACAGAATGCAAAAATCGTGCCCAAGTCGAAATTAATACTACAATGAAACAACAAAAATACTGTGTCCAGCTAAACAACCTAAACAGCATTCGGATGAAACCAACTCGCAGGAATTATCATTTCTCCCTTCCAAACGTCCTCAAGTTTCGATGTCAAAAATATACAGTGTTTAAAAGTTATCGGCACAAAAGATTACAGATCAGAAAACATGATTAATTTCTGCAAAAGGTTTTCTAACAAAACCACTTACGATGTAGTATTTTATACATGATGGTTTTCCCATTACAAGGAAAATCACTATTTATACCTATGATGAATGGGAGGAGGTGATCAATTTTTTCAAATTTTAAATGGAGACTATGATGGTAATGTACTTATATACTGATGAGAATTAAAAAAGTTACTGTGACCAAGTACCCTATTTCTTCAGTAGTTCATTCATGAGAATGCTGCTAATAAAAATCAAGTTTAGCCCCTTCCAAGCAAACGATTCCAATTTGGATCGCTAATTTAACGTCATCTTCAACATTGTATAATTTAATGGAAAGGGCTAAAGAAATTGAATGGTTCCAAAGAGTGACAGCCAATCAGTATATCCATACCAAAAAACAGTATTTCTATTTCTGCACGTTAATATCGTCTCTAATACTATACTATTTTGTACATGTACAACAGCACCGAGTTTTGTGTAAGCTTTAAAAACATATTCAAAATTGCACGAACTGATTGCCAATGCCACATCGCCAAATAAGTCAGATGACCAATCCACATGTGCAATGTTTAACGCTCCTCACTCCTCAGAACCATTCAGTTTTTGGTAAGAAAAGGAATGTTCATAGTTTAACATTAATACTCTGGAAACTTCGGTGGGGACAACTAATTCGAATAATGGGAAACAATAACTACTTTGCCATTGCTGGAAAAAGTGGTCTACCACACAGTTGTCTCCGTTGAGGTATTTTTCGGCAGTCGAGTGGTCACAGTGATATCTGAAATGTCCTCAGTTTCAGATGAACTCGATGATGATGAGACGGACGGGAATTTGTCTAGCACTAATGAAATGGCTGCCTGCAACAAGATGTAATCAACGCTTAGCACTATGTACACAATATGGGCATGTCCCAAATATAACGCTAACTTTACTTACTTGCTTCTTGACCTGCTGAACAGCTCTTTCCCTGTCAGATAAACAGTCAGATGGCAGTGAACCGTAATTTTCAAGATTCTTGACAACTTCAGGATTGCTCAGCGTAGACAGGCGACTGGATGGGGTGTTCCCCCTTGAGTATTCACTCGTATTTTCCTCTTCAGAGAGATTGCCCTCTGAGCTGAATGTTGAGTTTGACTGCATGCTATGGCGATTCATCCTGACGACCAAATTCCTGTGTAAACAAATAAGAGCTTGCTTAGCTTTCTGACAAAATAGCCCAACGTAAGATAACAACGAATTCCTTCGCTGGTCTAACCTTTTCTTGCGTCTCAATACACAATCATCGCTGTCATCCACTTCTCCTTCCTCTTCCGACCACGAATCTTCCTGTTCGTGCGAGTCCAGCTGGTCCCCTTCGCTGTCCAACCCCACAGAGCTGCCTCTGTATCCCGACACAGTGGACACAGCAATGGTGGAGGTGGAAACTGGTGTGGGGCAAGCACAAGGAGTTCGCAGAATTGAGGACGAGGTCGTTGTAACCGACACCCCGTTGACAAACGAATCGTTATCGTCGTCTTTGTCCCCATCCTTAGTCACGATAGTGTACTTGCACCCGGTGAGACATGGCGGGCTATGAAGCGGCGAGGTTGAGGAGGGACATGTCCGGTCTCCATCTTCTTTAGCTGTTGTGTCAGGCTGGGAATTGCCATTGGAATGATCACAATCAATATCATTCAAGCTGTTACTCATGAGGACGTCTTGAACAACTTCCTTCTCCACACAATTGTTATTGTCTAAAGACAGATTCTGGAGGCCCGGGTTCACTTCTCCCATTTCAAAACGAATTCTGGGAGGTGAGCACCTCTCCGAAGGTCCTCCTGGACTTTCGCTGTTTTGCTTCGAACCTTTCAGACGCCGCCTTCGCTCCTTCTCACTAGAGGTTAGGCGCGAAGGACTAGAACTGGATTTATCGTCGGGAGACGCCTGCGACCGCCCGGCTAGACAAAGCTGTTCATAATTGTTTGTCAGGCTCAAAATGAAGCTGGATCGATCCCTTAACCCAGCAAGATGGAAATCTGGTTCCCGAAGGGGATTGGGGCTAGTGTCCGTCTCACTAATATCCATCGTTTCGGTCTGAGTTTCCGAATCAACCACAATAGCTTTCCGATCCCGGTTGGGGCTGACACGAGGCGTGTTGGTGCCGCTGTCTGCCAGATGCGCATAATTACCCGATCCACCTTGACTGCCGGCGCGTCGGTGCCTCGTCTTGCGAGACCTGATCTTAGCCGAAGATGGATGATACGATGGAGAGCATGGTGAAGTTTGGTGCTGCTCGGCTGGTGGTGGAGGAGGTGGTGGTGGCGGCGGCAAGATGTGTGTCGGGCTTTCAGGGCTGTTAAAATTAATAAATAACACTTTTAAATTCTGATGTAAGCTGTTAAAAACGCCTCTGTGGTATGTTGAAATTGGCATACGGTGTATAATAATTTGAAATTTGTTCAATATGTCACCCTAAAATTTCGACCATAGGCCATTCTTGTGTACATGCTGTTTGCTCGGCTAAACCGCGATTTTTGTGATTTTTTTTTCTTCGCGCATTTTGAATATTCCACATTTTCCGATATAGCAACCAGGAATTTTGTCTACTAAGCCTGTAAAAAAGTCGACACTACTAAGGACAGAAATTATAGGCGATAGGCAGTAGATGTAAAATGAATGCCATGTTGCAAATTAGTTCAACATCCAGTTTAACAAATTAACGACGAAGGTAATGTTCGTAACGATGCATTTAAATCCACTTGGGAAAGTTGAAACATCAGCCAAAAGGCTAAAATAACACTCACCTTATCAATTCTAATGGAGATTTCGAATTCCTCTTTTTGTTTAATCTCTCTTGAGCTTTGATGATCGGACGCACAATCCGTTTGCGTTGAACTTTGTACATGTTGTTTGAATATAGTTGCTGCTCTCGTCTAAAAATCAACCAAATATCGTGTGTGTTATAGCTGCAAGGTTTGCACATAGTCCGCAAGAAATTCAGCAAGCCCCCACATACTTCATGAGTTCCTTTTCTCTCTGCTCAAGCTGCAGCATGCAAGCGCTCAGTTCCATAAAGAGGCTATTTGCTCTTTCCAATTTTTGGTCGTAATGCTCCCGAACGTCCTGCGCGTGCCTGAGTTCCAAATTCCTCTTCCTCACCAGATCTTCTTCCAGGTGCGGCACATTGGTGCCCTGACTCGGGATCTGTTGCATGTGTTGCCTAATCTCTGCACGCCAACTTTCCTGAGCTTGGAAGTACACTTCCTTGGGAAAACTGAGAATTTCCACTGCGGCAATGTCCAAGTGCATTGAAATATTCTTAAATGAAGGCCGGTTGCGAGGTTTCGCATGCCTAGTAATAAAAGTCGACGTTAGATCGAAGCGACTTCAAAGCAGAAGGCAGTCTAAAAGGAATAGAGTTGCATACTAACCAGCACTGCTTCATGAGAATTTTGAACCCTTCAGGACATTTAGAGGGCACAGGAAGATGCAAGCTATGACTTCCGACACCCCAGATAATGGCAGTAGAATCCACATCTTTGTAAGGTGTCTCACAAGTGAGTAATTCCCACAGGACAACACCGAATGACCAGATATCCACTTTTTCAGAACATGGTTCGTTGCGAATTATTTCGGGTGCCATCCACGCAACAGTTCCAGCGAAGGACATTTTAGTGCTTATTTCATTCCACTGACGACTGGTGCCAAAATCAGATATTTTCACCACTTCCCCAGCTCCAATTAGAACACTAAAGTGCGGAAAACAAATACGATCAATGTATCTGAAACTTTTGTACAAAATACGAGATATTCGCTCGACTTACTTTGGCGATTTCAGGTCTCGGTGAATGATTTTGTGAGCGTGCAAGTAAGTCATTCCGCTGGCAATTTGCTTAGCCCAGTCCATCATGAGGGTGGGAGGTATTTGATGACCCTTCTTCAATAATTCGTACAGAGGACCATAAGGACAATACTCCATTACAATACAATAACACGGGGCTTGCGTACATACTCCCCTGAAAAAAATTAAAATGGGCAGTAGTTAGCCGAGCTATAATCCAAAGGATTTGGCTGTAGGACTGATCAAATGTAATTATTTTCAAGAACATACTTAAAAGTGGTGATATTTGGATGATCTAGCTTCCTCAGATGTTTTATATCAGTTTCTTGCTGTTCCCGCACTTTTTTCACAGCCACCAATTCGCCATTGAAACGCCCCTGGAAAACTGCGCCCTGAGCCCCGCTGCCCAACCACTGCAGGTCACTAATATCTTCGAAAGCAATCTCCCAAGGATCTGTAATAAGCATTGTTTTCTTTTGTTAATTCAAATTTAAAAACAGTGTCGCAAAAAACAGGACTGTCAAAGCAAGCCCCATTTCTGTGATAACAAAGTTCACCATTGCTTGTGTTTGTGCTGCTCGTTGAAGCTACAATAAAATTTAGCACAACTCAAAAATTGCTAATTTACAGTGAAGCAATTTTGTGTCAGAAAACCATTGTTAAAGGAGTGATACAACTGCAGATTCATCGAAAACTCTAATTTCAAGGTGCATTGTTTTGTCTGAAGATAAGAGATCATTAGACCTGAAGTGAATTGACCGAAATTTGATAATTTTTGTGCGGTGTCACTCTTGAAATACTTGTGCGATCGGGGAACGTGTGAGAATACATCACAATATCCAAGAAAATTATTGTGCACATTTATACATATATTTTGCTAGCTTTGACATGAGATTTAGCATAAGATCTGGGAATTTCGAACACTGACGGACCTTTCCCCTGCATCTTCATTTCGTTGCTGGTTGCTTTGCCAATAATCGTCCACACCGGACGCAGACATCCCAACAGCCCATCCAACCATCCTCCACTTTGTCCGGCGTTCCCCATGCCGTGACCGCCATTGAGAATAACTCCTCCGGCGTTGACTCCCCCTCGATAATTCACATCCAGCTCCTTCGACTGATGTCCGAAGAAGGAGACTCCATGACAGCTCAAGGGTGGCGTTGTGATGGGGCTCGGCGGTGGGACAGTGGCCACCGAGTTGGGGGGCGTCGGGCTCTGCATGCCCATGTCGTCGTCGTCGTTGATGCACAACTGACTATTGGAATGAAACAACAAATAACAGCTTTAATCTAACAGCACAGGGCGCCGCGAGCAGATTTCCACGAAAGGGTCGACAATGACAACTTACCTGTTTGAAAAATCTTCTTTATCAGTGCTGTAAAATAAAAGGCAGATAAGTTATCGAGTGTATTGAAAATCACCGCCGGTGTAATCTCGAATCACGCACCAAAGTGCAACAATCTGATTTTGATTATTTTCCGGCCAATTGATAAGTTCAAAATACAGCAAATTCTGCAGCTAATCATATGACATCGACGATTAAAGACGTCTTAGTCACATGCCTTACAAGAAGCAGCCAAACGGTTACCACACAATGTTATCCAAACCAAGAGCAGTAAACACGGATCAAGATTTGCAAATATGCAATACCTTACAACGTATTTAGTGGAGTATTATCAGATCAAGCTTTGTTTACATATTCTGTTGATTTCCATCATACTTCAGATGTTGATGAAATCATGTCCAATTCAAATTCAACTTAACGTAAAGTGCCGCAAACCCTTACAAAGATAGTTTGTGATTATGTAACAGCTCAAATTTTGCATCAAGCCTTGGGCAGAACCTCAGAGGTAATTTATAGATGACGCTATGCAAAAAAACCATTTTTGTATCCTCACCACCCTCAAGTTTCGATACAGCGTTTAAAAGTTATTGGCAGAAAGGATTACAGATCAGAAGACATGACTAATTTCAGCAGAACGGTTTTCTAACAAAACCACTTATGGTGCAGTATTTTATACAAGATGCTTTTTCTCATTACAAGAATAATCCATTTTTACGATCTTCTATGACGAGAATTAAAAAAGTTGATGGGTATTGACCTGAACTACAACAATGTCTTCATCTACCGCAAGCGCTTTACCACTTATTTAAAAAATACACAAATGATTTACATGTACAAACATGTGTATTTATGAATTGGCTACAAAATTATCCTTCTTCCTATATGGCGTTTCTTTGATCTCAATAGGCTGTACATTTTGATCACGTTTCTGACAATTCCATCATTAATTTCTTCCACCAAACTGCCTGTCTTCATTTCCACGTTTTTAACATATTATGTCTCAAAATCGATAAAATGTGATCCCCAACGTTTGTTTCCTGTCTCCACATGTTAAAATGTGACCTACAACGTCAAGACTGGCCGCGAAAATACCAAAAATCACATTATGTTAGGTTGAGTCTCAGCTCAAGAAAACATCACTTTCGCTTTGGATCACAATGTCCATACGTATACAAAGCTATGGACACATTATCACACATGCTATACTGACAGTTACCTTTTTCCAGCTTGGAGACATACTGCACTATTACCCATTTCCACTCACTGGCTTTGCAAAATTCCTGATCTGCCAATTCCCTGACTTTCTCAAACTACAAACCAAGGGTGCCTGGCCAAAAAGGTGGCAAACTTTCCACTTTTTCGGCAAGACTCAGGGGCGGATCCAGCTTTTTTTTTCAAACGGGGTCCGTCACCAGAATTCGACCATTATATAATCGAAACGGTAATTTATGACATGACATGACCTCTTTTCAAGTCTGCAGTGA
>JAQFYZ010000290.1:0-50616 GCA_034695085.1 Cylindroiulus punctatus
AGCCATGTTAAATGTAATTTCGCCAGAATAAAGTCTCTTTCGATTCTTTAAACCGCGTACGACCGAATTATTCATCACGCATGCATAATGCGTCATCCAGGCGCAAGATGGTAGTTGTTAATTGATAATAAATTGAGGGAAAACACTTTTGGATCACTGTTGAAGAGAGAGCGATGTGTTGCACGTACATGTATACAAATATAAATTCGATTCATACCAGAGGAAGTTATTGGAGAATGAGGCCTATTTGAGACCAGCATTACATGGATTTGGCTAACGTGCATGCAGGAAGTTTATAATAAATCCTAAACAGGTGCAACCAATGGATAACACCGTTGCGAAGTCGGCTAATTGACCATATACCTTCATCGCACGTCGTAAATTGATGTTCAAGCTTTCTGCAAAACACCATTTTTCCCCTATTTCAATAAACAGTCGGCAGTGCGTCCAGTAAACACGTAGTGAGCCATTTTACCTAATGGGCAGGGCCCTCCATGCCAGTCACCAAAACTGCCTTCCAGATGTAAGCAGTTTAAAAACGAGTGAAAGGCCATTGAAAAGCGCCGTGGCATTCAGCAATCGAGCACTAAAGCTATTTCTGGTCCATCCAGTTGCAAAGCGCTATTCGCGGGGAAATGGATGTAGCAATAGCTGTCACTGGCATGTGGCGTCACGCAAATCACATTGGTGAAAGGCAGCCATGCACGTCGCCGTGCAGCACCTCTTGAATACCCGAAAGCATGAATGGGAGAGCAATCATCAACGATTTGGCCATAACCGAAAATCCAGTGGGCGAGTTATCATCAATAACGCATGTGGGTCCATTGATTTATGTCGTCTCGGGCTACCATTCCCACTTGTGAGGCTGACGGGCTCACAGTGAAATCACAATGGAACACAATCTCGCATTGTTTACACCTTGCGCGATCGCAACAGCCATCGGAAATTACAAATATCCGCTGTCATGCCAAAGTATAGGGCATGCAAACAGTCATGATTCATCGTTCGGCAGCTAGGTGTGACCAATGTGTTATAAAGCAACCTGGCATCAAAAGGGCCAGAAAACCTGGAGTGGCAGGCGTTACAGAATGCTAATTTCGAGGTGCTTCATCGGATGTTGCATTATGGGATATGGTTTCCTTTACGCCATGTTCCAGTTGTATGTACATGCATATGTCATCTCTACTGGTCTGGCATGCTAGAAAGACACCTTTCCTAGCCATCTGTCGAAATGTCTTCTTTCGTTATGCCTTTTTTCGCTATTTTGTGCCTATAGATTAACCTAATATGATCTGACTGTACCATACGATAAACTCGAAAAACTAGACTAAACCTCATACAAAAAACGAACGTGTGTCAAGTGTATCAATCAGTATGTGTCAGTGATAGGCAATCACTGGCAGCCTACGAGCTGCAAGGAGAAGCCCAATTGTTCACTTTGTCATTACGTCTGCAGCGGCAGCAGGGAATACATGTTTCAATTAGTTATACCTGTACTGTATATAGCACATAATCAAGTTTCTAAACCAGGCCACGTCCCTATTATGAAAGAATATTCCCTTGCTGGTACAAACTATTTCAAGAATAAGACATTGCTGTCAAACTGGTAGGGAATTGATACTACATCCCTTGGTGATGACCACGGTGATGCACTCGTACATATAAGTGCATGCCATGACACCAAATAGCAATCAGTTCCCAATGTTGAATGTGTTGCAAAGTTACCATCCGGGTGCATGCACAGCATCCTTTCCAGGTAGTTATTTTCATATGTTGTCAACTGGTAGCAGACTGTTCGCAAGTTGCCAACTGCAAATAAGAATGCCAATGCACGTAGTCCACACACACATGCTGTACACTGAGCGTATATCTGCTTACAAGCAGAGATGATGTTGCATACATCCCGTCACCAAACTAGCTGCATTTGAAACGTATTTTGTCCTAACGATGTTCTAGATGAAGATGAAGACGAAGAAGACGCAAAAATGGCCACCTCGCAGCCCAGCACAGGGCGTGAGAATAGCAACCATTAATAACAATGAATGATGAACAACAGGCGCAGCCGCAACAAATTGAAAGTATCTCGAATTGGGCGTGTGGCTGTTTCCATTCATTGAGATCAATAGCTAAATGTTCGGTTTGGTAGCTGAGCAGGCGCCTTCTCCAATTTAAAAAAGCTTAGGGAGACGGTGAAAACAATTTCGCAAGCGTTTACCCCCGCAATTTCCAAACAGTTATCGTCTGAGCACGTGCACCAGGGGGAAGATGTGGCGCGGAGCATACCGATCAAGATTCACTAAAGGCGTTCGGCGAAACCCATTAAAACCCGACGTGCAGTCTGCATTCTTGCACACGAGGCAGGCAACCATTGCAATGATTGGATTAGGCCAATTGGATGATGCATGCACAACACAGCGTGATGCCATTATACCTAATCTGGTTTCACGCAGATTACGGTTAACTGACTCAATGAACTTGATCTCGGTTAACCAATTCATGAGGGCACATTGCGGCATCGGTGCACCGATAGCAGGCAATGGTGTGTTTGAGGAGGAATGTGATGCACCACGCGCAAGTGGTATGGCCGATGCTTAGCTCAGTGCAATGAATTCCGAAAACCTCAAAATAAACCCGAAACTTGTAAAAGCATTCCAGAACCATGCCAACATCGAATTTACGTCCACTAATGGAACCTGTGGCACTTCGAACGTTGCAAATGTTTCATTGGCTCTAGGAAAAAATACCTGAAATTTTGCAATCATAGGTAAAGAATCACAAAAATCTTTCAAGCCAATGCAAAGCGAAGGAAGAAATAGAAAACTGTGGATATACTACAGAATGGCCTTTGCACCAAATGTACCCCAACTACATGTTTGTATATTTTAGCCCAACATGTCTAGTAAACAAGAATGACATCTATTCTAGCAGTCGTAACATATCCATTTCTTGTTTTATGTGACTGACCTAAAGTAACAGTGAAAGCATACTTAAAAACGCAATTTCGTTATCTAACTGCCCAAAATAAGGGCAAACACTGCCAACATATGTCTCTTTAGGGGAGCCCGTCCATTTTGCAGCAGTGGCAGCACAAGAAACGTAGCACAGAACAGTCAGCATGACAATGTTCAATTTTCAGAAATACTCGTATGTCCCGCGGAAGCAAATCAAAAAAAGTGCTGCGATCATTTATCAGTGCATGCATAAGGCCCGGTGCTTGAAATGATGTTAAAAAGATACGCTATTCATTTTTTACATGTTTTTAGTCTTTTTTTTTTACCCAAACTACCCGAAACTAAATAAAAACTCTTTTAGCCCAAATGTTAGGCAATCATAGCCAGGCTACAAGCCCACTTTTTCACTGTATCTACAGTATTGCGGAACTTTACAATCCGAATTACCTCTGATTATATGCCAATTATCGTGTTGGAATCTTGGCATTGTCAGTTTGAAACTTTATGTTCAACATTGAGCAATTTGTTTTTGATCCTTTTTGGCGCAAGTAATTAATATTTTGTAAATTTAGATGAGCCAGAAGTCACATTTCTGTCTCGTAATGACGTTCCCAAACCAGGCCACGTGTCATTAATGAACACAAGATCCATCGAGCCAGCAACTGGAGAAGCACGAAGCATTCGTTCGCCATTAGCACGCCGCTGAATAAAAATCATCAAAGCTACGAAGCATAAAACGTCCCAGCAGATTGAGTTTCTCTATAATCTATTAGGCCATACATACTAATTTCAGGTTATCACTTACAGCACGAAACATCTAATTTCGTTAATATAATCATCTGTCGCATGCAGCCAACATTAACGCTCCTTATGAGTAACACTGCAGCGCATCCGCATTGCATGTCATGTAACAGTACCTATTACGCCCAGGCTATAGAAATAAATGAGCGGATGAAATCATTTTTACGAACACGGTAAAGGGGAAAAATGCGTCCTAATTAAAATTAAAAGATAATTGGGCCAGCGCGAATCGCTTATAATTAGCAAAGTGGCCAGTGAACCTTGCTATCATTCATTCTGGCAGAAATACAACGGTCAATTAGGTTCCAGGACTTTTCCCATAAGTGAGAGCGAGAAGGGCCCCAAAGGCGATGGTTTTCGCAGGAAATTACGGGCGTATCCTTTGGGAAGGGCATTCTTGGTTTCTGAAACAATGCGAAACACTTTTGGCAGCATAAATTACGAATGTTTTGAAAATGCACAATGGGTATGAAGCATGCTAGTGACAGTAATGGATATGAATGAACACCTACTCCAACTTTACCAATGCATTTTTCAAGCTACTTTTCAATGTACTTTCAAGCTACTTTTCGATGTACTTTCAAGCTACTTTTCAATGTACTTTCAAGCTATTAGAATGTTGTCTTAAACACGTCCCATAGGGAAGTAACTTCACGGGACAATATCATTTAAAATTTCTGAAAATATAGTAGTTTAAAAAAAATTGCAGAGCCATCAACAAGAAAACTCTACTCTTTTTCTACTCTACTCGGTACTCTGTTATAAGTTCGTGAACTTTGAACTTAAAATTAATTTGCAAAAACTGAGGAGTGGACATTCTACCTATACAGGAATGAATCTAACAGGCAAAACACCACACAAAGCAGGGGTGAAGATACAAAATTAAGTAACCTTTCTGTACCTATCATTAAAAAGAAAGCAAGCCCAGTTCCATTCTGTTATTGACAATGACAGGCTTGAATTGATCGATGCCCTCCAAATTACGAGTATGAGATAAATTTTGCCATCGAAAATTACGGCTGACACTTGTATATGACGACCACAACATAAAATGTCTGATCAAAATTGCGGATTATTAGCTATGCAGATGAAGAGTTGAACATTAACCAGGATATCCTTTCACCACCCTTTGGGCACTACTGGTCAGACTCGGTTCAATTTTGTCCACTGCTCCTTGAACACACGTACAAATTCGAGGCTACCAGGCAAATATCAGCGCCAGCTAGCGGCGCCCAAAAGCATCGAAACACAGGTGGGTCGCTGGCATCATTATTACTGTTATTGGATTTCCCGTCGTCCCTTGGCTGCCGTCTTAAACGCCACTGGGGAAATGGGTCCAGAATCCGATCTTCCAATTTTCTGGCTAGGGTTTGCCGAATTCGGCATCGTGCTGAGAATGGCTAAATGACCTATCAGCGCCTCGGCAGGGCTAGAGGGAAATGCGAGGAGCAGATTTACAAACGGGAATCATGGGGATTTGAGGAGATTTCAGTCATTATCTGCAGGAATCTGGTGACAAGCGAAAAACGATAAATTGTGTTTGAAAACAGGGCGAAAGGGAGAAGAAATGGCGGGACGTGACTGGCCTGGATAAGGAGGGAATACTAAAGGTCAATTCGACACGCTCAATGCGGTCGAATATGCCCTACTGTTACTTATTTGCCGAAAATAATCGAAACTGGCAATTTCAGCAACTTGGGAAACGCACTGCCAGCTAAATGACAATCGACCTATAGACCGAGTTACTATCGCATTTGCCAACATATGTCACATTGTCATATCACCTTTGTGGAAATTATGGAGTTTCTCTTTAGTAGGACGGTGAGCCTTGATGCATATTAGCAATGGAATGGTTTTCTTGAGTGCACGTCGGCATAGTAACTTCTTCAAAAGTGCACGTATACACTACGTGTTACATGTATTAATATATTTAAACCATTGTAGTCGAGCAGAGTTCAAGATTGTCGTCGTATTTTACTATTTTCATTTGTAAAGGTTGTTGTTTTCTGCACAATGAATATGGGCACGTTGACTGGTTGTGTTTGCCAATCGTTTGGATCAGCTAAAGTCGACATTACATGGTGCGGCTAGGTTTTATTAGATGTATGTTGGTTTGTTTCTAATAAACAGGCACATGTGTACGACACATTGTGCATTCAATACTTGCTCCCGTGCAATTAACAGTGCCCTTTATTAATGTTTGAATTCATAAAAACTCATGAATTAAGCAATGCATTCAGAAATTTACGAACATCTTGTATTTCGGTACTTTGGCAGACAAGTTTATTCTCATGTCATATGTCATGTCCACTCGCAGCTGTCATTAGAAACTTGATTTGAAAAGACGAATTTCTCGCAAATGCCATGGTTTCGGCACATCATCGAAAAAACAATGAGATAAAAAACATGAGCAGCACAGAGCATCAGCTGCCAGGTTTTAATTATTCAAAACTAGCTTGGCTATACCGATTTCCTCGCGATTTAATAACACACCAAAGCCGTTTTTTTCAGTCGAACACGTGGAGCGACTGTCAAGAATGTCTGTCAAATCGCACAATTAAACGTGTATTGCTTTGGGGCGCCATACGAAACAATAGCACGTCGAACGTCTGTTTCGCCCTAATTAAGTTTATATCAATTGTCAAGTTGATATTATATGCCGGATATTTAATTTCGCGAGGAAATGGAAAAATACCCGAGCAGCGAAATTAATAATAACAGCAGCGCGTTTAGAAACAAAGCAAAAACGTATATTTGCACGCGCTTTATCTCGTTTTTCTGACATTTTTTTTCAGCGCAAATAATTTCCTAACAAAGATCCTCGACGAGGGTGGTGAATGGCAGCGCGGCATCCAGTTTATCTAAAATGAATTTTCCAAATGCATTCCCCTCGCTGGAAGGTAACGTTGTTGTTCATTTAGAGAGGATCTAAAAAGTAGGATGCTTTCACGATAAAACTTTGCCTCAAATCCACTGTAAGAGAAATGGCTGTGGGGAGCCTTCCTACGTACCAAAACCGCAATACAAAACCCATTTATTTCCTCCGAGGCTTGGGTGGGAGCTAATATGGAGCAGGGAGGGGTGGGGGTGCCAGAAACCGTTCAGGTTTTATTATTCATATGCGAATGCGCATCATTAGTCAACGCGTGGAAGTGCGGTGAGAAAAATGGGCATGCTCGTCATCGAAATAATATTTTCATTTTGAAAAACAGGCCCTGTTTGCGCAGGCTTAACTCTGGCAAAATCAACATTTGCCAAACACAATTATTGGCGAATCGAAATAAATGCTTCACGGAATATTCAGTCGATATGCAAACAGCCACTTGTGAGCGTGCGGATCGTCCCAAATGGTGCTTGGGCTATTGCTGGTTAAATCCCGTGTATAAATGGGGCGAATTTGCGTCTGAAGTGGGATTAACCAACGAAAGTTTGACCAACGATTGCCGTTTGCTCAGTTGATCTTGTCAGTTGATCCTTGCAGTGATGGCGTGTGTGCGCATGTATTTATCATCTTAATGCATGGGTCCAGACCTTGTAAAATAACCCGATGGCCACTCAGACTGGTTGGAAACCACTTTATGTTCTATTTGGAAATAATTTATGTACAATAGAAGCCCAAATTGTTTCGTTATTAATTGGTATGGGAAACCAGTGCATAATTACAATGCATTTTAATTGGAATTACTTAGTATTTCAAAAGTGCATGGATATTAAGGATTAGTGTTAACAGATTTCGCTAAAATACGTTTCCATGCATTTAATTGTCAACGGTATAATTGATATGACCAAACTGAAGAATGTGCTTTAGGGTGTGCCCCTCAACCCAAGAAAGGGGGCAAACACTACTAGCTCTGAAGCTAGCAGTGATTGCCTAGTGACGTCAATTAAGGGGTAGACTGGCACTTAACTCAAGTTTAAATCACAGACCTTGTAAAATAACCCGATGGCCACTTAGACTGGTTGGAAACCACTTTATGTTCTATTTGGAAATAATTTATGTACAATAAGAGCCCAACTTGTTTCGTTATTAATTGGTATGGGAAACCAGTGCATAATTACAATGCATTTCAATTACAATTAGTATTTCAAAAGTGCATGTATATTAAGGATTAGTGTTAACAGATTTCGCTAAAATACGTTTCCATGCATTTAATTGTCAACGGTATAATTGATATGACCAAACTGAAGAATGTGCTTTAGGGTGTGCCCCTCAACCCAAGAAAGGGGGCAAACACTACTAGCTCTGAAGCTAGCAGTGATTGCCTAGTGACGTCAATTAAGGGGTAGACTGGCACTTAACTCAAGTTTAAATCACAGACCTTGTAAAATCACCCGCTGGCCACTTCGACTGGTTGGAAACCACTTTATGCTCTACTTGGAAATAATTTATGTACAATAGGAGCCCAAATTGTTTCAATATTAATTGGTATGGGAAACCAGTGCATAATTACAATGCAGTTCAATTGGAATTACTTAGTATTTCAAAAGTGCATGTATGTTAAGGATTAGTGTTAACAGATTTCGCTAAAATACGTTTCCATGCATTTAATTGTCAACGGTATAATTGATATGACCAAACTGAAGAATGTGCTTTAGGGTGTGCCCCTCAACCCATGAAAGCGGGCAAACACTACTAGCTCGGAAGCTAGCCGTGATTGCCTAGTGACGTCAATTAAGGGGTAGACTTGGGACTTAACGCAAGTGTTTAAATCACAATCATGATCAATCACGGATACAACGTAGGAAATTCGAATCCCATACATTCTCATCTTCATAGTGTAATTTCAATCACCATAATAAATGCAGGGTGCCCGATAGCCCTCATCGAAAAGCAAAAAACTTATAGTTCCATGTGCATGCACAATTGTCAGAAGAAAGCAATGCTTGTCAATATTCGAAAAAACAAATGACAGGCTGGTCCGTTCAATAACATCGGATATGTACAATCGTACGTACATGCAACAACAGGTCAGCTGCATCATAAAATCGTTATGCAAAACTCAACCACCACACATCCCCTACGGGGGCAACCCATAAGTTAGTGGCCCACGCACCCAGACAAGCCTCCAGCCATGGCGTTCAGACTGCACCAGCAGTCGAGCCCAGGCGCAGAAACCACATCGAAAATACCAGAAGTCAAAAGTGAGAAAAAAACATCGACAGGCACATCTCCAAAGCGAGGCAGGCACCCCTCCCCCGTGCCAATTACGCGCCGCCAATAACCCAAATTTGAAATTCGCATCTCGAGAGCCCGACTTTCCCTAAACAAATAACTGGGCCCAACTTCTGCATATGTTATTCATGAAAGTGAAGCGAAGGTGTCTCCTCACATATCCCATGCCTCACTTCATTGCAGCGCAGTCCTTTGCATTAGTCATTCTAGTGAAGAAATCCGGGTACCTTTCTCGACTATGGCGCTGTCAGAGTCAATGCTATTAAGTGTGCACGGTGTAAGAACAGACCCCCCACGACACGGCACCCCAGCCCCCCACCCCACCCCCTGCTTTTCTTACACAATCATTCTTCCACTGCAGTCTATTCAATAAGCATTCGCTGTGACGTGTATATCCAGACATAAAAAGCACAAACTGCAAACATTTTTGGATGGATGTGGGTGCCGCGCCGTTCCCGGGTGTTATTTCCAAAGCAATAACATTTCCTCGGATAATACGCTTTTTTTTGCACGCACTTCCATTACGGGCCAGCCTTTTGTGGATGGCTGAGCCTAAGGATATGGGAGTAATAAAATGAACCTCTGCCTTAATGGCACAACTGTCACGTTGGATATGAAACATGCGCCCGGATAGGCTGCCTGGCCTATGGCGCTACCTGCGAGCTACCCCCCCCCCCCAACCCACCGTCATCAACAGCAATATCAGCGCCCCTACCCACGCGTCCCCACCCCCCGCAACTTTTACACGTTTTCATTTACATAGTTTCGGGGAGATTTCTGGCGGGTTAAAGAATACCGTTTCATGCGCCGTTTAAACGCCTCTTGTCAGTAACCAGTTTAGGCGTTTGCCCATCAAAACAAAACTCGCTCAAACAGGGCCTTCCATAAAGGTGGACTGAACTTGGAGCAGGGCACTTCTCCCAAATAAGTGATGTGAAGAAATAACGTGCATTGCTTCTTATAACACGGTCCATCAGAAATTTATTTGCTATCTTACCTGATTGATAAGATCGAGAGAATCCATTCTAGCTGGATCCGGAGTGGAAAAGTCAAATATGGCAATATATGGGGCTATGCATGCCATGTTTAACCATGTAGGTGTAATTTGTCTATGCACAGACTAAATGGTTTAATATTAAAAAGGAAAATTAAAGAAAACCTACAATGTGCATTTTGAATAAAGCTAATAGAAGCCATATATGTACACATATGGCTGCATACATGTTCACATATCAAAAATGTGCTACGTGACTTAAATAATGCCGCTAATGCCAGACATGATAATCAACTATTCCAGCAGGTTAATAGAACAAACAATTATTTAGCCTGGAAGTTTATACAGGTTATCAATTAATTGAGAAAATATTCACTCCTCAGTTATATCAATAAATATTTATAAACCAGCACAATTCACTTAAGATGGTGATTCCATTTCCTTACGTTTTGCACATTCACTCAAGTTTGTTCAGTGCTTATGAAAACATATTGCAGATACCGGCCAGAGTTTGCAGTGATAAAAAATGGCGTTTTTATTGGTGAAATTTAGTTTCGCTCGAAGCGAACTGTGGCTTTCCAAACAGTCCTACTTCCAGAAATTCTCCAGACAGATGGCCTGCATTATTTCAAATTGAAACAAGGTGGCACGTTTGTTCGTCATTGATTCATGACGAACAAAGCGATGCACGTTGTTTCCGGTGGAGAATAACCGGTGAAACAGGAGCATCAGTTTGTCTCGATTCGCAGACCCACCTTTCGGAGAACCCAATTCCCAGTTCACGTATCAATTATCCTATTGGCGCGAAAAATAGACCTAAACTAGTCTTCTATCGGCCATGTAACATTTAATTTTCCGCTTTAATCGCATTAATTGCACGTGTATTTCAGTTAAAATATCAGCTGATGCGCAATGGGGAATTGCACTTTTACAGTAATGACACAGCAGAATAAGTTTATGGGATATGAATGTGGAAAGGTTACAGAGGATGTACAATCGTAGGCAAGGAATAGAAATTTAACACATTACCCATGCTGCAAATCGGCAAAGGCTTACAAAAGAAATTTTGGAAAAATTATTGTATGTCATCTCTAGCTGTCTAATATACAGTAAAATAAATTACACAAACAGCAGTCGGAAACTAACTTAAACTAAATTAACCTCAACATATAATTTCTTACATTAGATGCCCATGAACAGGCATTCACTTACATAATGAGGCAATGCAGGAGCAGAACATATACCCCAGTATTTAAAATTTTAGGTGTCATTATAGTTTCCGTTTTATTTTAGGATTATTTACTTGTACCTTAATCGTTGACTCTCAACGCGTTCTGCAATTACATGTAATCTTTCTTATACCCCTCCTACCCTTCTTTTAAGTTCTTGACCCAGATTATAAATTCAAATTTGACAACAAGAATGAAGACAAACACCATTTCCCCAAAAATAAACTACATGTCTTGATGGAGACGTGTATTGATCCAAGCACGATTTATTTATTGCAAATGTTAGATATTTAAGTTAGAACATTATATTGCAACACTGTCAACATAAGATGAGTATAGTTTATAGAACTAAACATCGTCATCTAGGACATTTGACAGAGTTCTGTTAAGTTCCTTGTCTTACAACTTGTTAAATGAAAATTTTTAAATGGCTATAGCAAATTAAAAAAGAATTTCTACCTCGCAAGTTTTATTACTGAATAATTCAATTCTAACTGAACATCTTACAAATTGCAGGGCAGGCAAATCTGCGTCACCACTCAATAAATCCTAAAATTAACCCTCAATCCTAACAACGACAATTACTGCCAAGTTGCAATAGAAAAAAACAACTGTGATCATAATGCGATCTTACTTAACGATAAGTTGAAAAAGATCCAATGTGATTGTGTTTCAGCATAAAACAGAAGGGAACAAATGAAAAAGACAATCATTAAAAAATCATTTCATCGCTATCCAGTGAAGGAAGAAATTACATAACTTCCATTCGCTTAGTTTTATGCGGCTTTTACGATTGATCGATATATTTGTAATTCATTTTGTACCAACTATAATTCGAGTAGTCTACAAATGCGTTTAGTACGCCCTCGGAATAAATCATTAATGAGATGCTTTACGAGAGAAATGTTTGTGTGCATAAATAACTAAAAATGAGCAGTTTTTGGCTTGGCCAAAATTACGATCTACATATAAAAGCTAATGTCGAGGTAACTCAAGACTCGAAAGCAATTTACGGCCCCATAAATTAGAAATGCTTGTTAGGCTGAAAAGACAGCATCACTCATTGGACGAAAAACTACCATATACGTATAACGAACTCAAAATGCAGATATAAACGAATATCACTAAAATTTTGAATAATATAATGAAATTGTGGAATGTTCAGCTTTACAATAACGACAATATCAAAGATTAACTTACTTTTCTTACTTTAATATTGGAATTTCATCTATTAATTTATTCAAAAATATAAATAGCTGTACTGCAGATTCTGCCCTTCTCCATCATATATTTCTTAACGGCATCTAGGCTGTCAGACTGCCTCTCGGTTGGGCAGTTATTTAATCAAATTATATAATCAGATTAGGAAATTTATTAAAACAAATTCGAGCTTGCACTTTGGCTTACTTGATTGCAAACCGGCATTATCCTTCACACTATGGTTTTGCATGCATTATTGGTTATTTATCTCATAGAATAGAAAAAGTGTGGAAAACAGGTCAAATTTTTAACGAAATGTGGTATTATTTGTGGTGACGCCGTACTGTAATCGCCACCATTGTCTCCAACATAAATGTTTGATTTATTTTAATAAACATTTGTGTAAATTTGTAGATTATCATATTGCATTTATTATTAATTGCAATAATATTATAAAAGGGCTAACTTAAAATGACGAAATACTCAGCTGACAGAGTGATGCAATAGTGTACTGCAGCTCTATACAGAAAGATACATATAACTGTGTAATTTCTTGCTGTGGTGGTGTATGCACAAATACAAAAAAAATGAAATAACTATAACAAAAAAGATTACTTAAATAGTATAAGTACTACAATGTTTGCGCATTTGGGGCAAGGCATAATGCGCAAATTTACTTAATTTCACCCTGATGTGGAAAAGGAGATTCATACGTCACACTTTGACAATGGGGTTGGAAGATGATGTCAAGAATCTTATTTAAAATGGAGTCCAATCATTGCAAACTGTTGAAGCGCAACATGGGAAAAACGAGCAAACGAAAACGATTTTCGAAAAAGTAGGCTTAGCTCGCAGGCTTTCTCGTCTTTTCTTCATTGTTACACAGTAGCGAACGAATGTAATCTTGTTCAGTATGGAGGATAAAATTTCAGCTGGACAACATTGATTTGTTAATCTCATATTTTCTGGGCTTCAAAAATAAATCAGTACATGCGCCTTTGCCATACATTTGACGGGCAAAAACGGCGCAGAGATAAAAATATTTCTCGAAATATATTCAAGCACTGGCCTATTTCGTTTTCCAGGACACTCAAAACATTTTGCGAAATATATTTTATCATAATTTATTTGCATCGATTTTTGAAGTGTGAACCACCATCTGTGGAAAACAGCACCGCGCCTTGTGCATGCTTTTGACTGTTTCCAAGTTTCCCTACTCTGCTTTCGAACTATTATTGATTACTTGATTTTTTTGCATGTTTTCTTATGTGTGCGTTTTCCATCCCAGCTACCTTCTTACCATATGGCTACGTTTTTGCCGCAATTTGGAAATCGTCATATTAGCGAAATTGCAGGCGCATTTCCATTTTCTTGCCGAAACTGTATATAGGTTACATGTGAGTGAGCCAAAACACTGTACTCAATATAGCGGTAATGGCAAACCCCGTATTTTAATGTGAAGAACTCCAGCAAGGAATTTTTTTCGGGCTTAATCAAACGAACAAAACAAGAAAGTGAAGAGGAAAATCTAAAAAGACAAGTCTTGATACATATGAATGTGTATTAAGCAAATATGCATTATGCCCTTATATAGAAACAAAATTGCTGAATTTTCGTCTATAAAATTTAATGCTACGTAAACACATTACCTGACAAGCCCATAATGAAAACGTAATGTCATTTACGAGTTAAGTAGATTACATTGACATTTTTATACCTATGGAGTGAACAATTAGCAAATAATTTTATCTTAGCTATGCCATTGGAGACTCCAGGATAATTTGATCACCACTTGGAAATTTAACAGAAAAAGTGTTCAATAGATATGAAAAGAAGTTGCAATAATTTAAAATTGCTATTTAATTTCCTGTATGTTACCATTTTAGAATTTCAGTTTTATCTTACAGGTGACTGGAGGTTATGAGCTTTATCATGTTGACTGTGTAATCATTATTCTCAAGACCATTTTAGAATTACATGTACAGCTACGTCCTCGGCAGACAAATAAAAAGAAATCGGTACAATTAATTAATAATACACCACAGATTACTGATGTGAAATACCAAATGTGAACACAATACTGATAATCCAACCAAACTTGTCTTGCATATAAGCATACCACCCGCCCCCTGCATATATACTGATCGCCTAATCCCATGTTTGCTAAACACTTAGTAGTGGAGGTTCTAGACCTGGACAGTAAACCACAAAAACTGACCATCAGACCTAATTCACAGAAAAGCAGAGTATGATATTTATTGATACAAAAACGCGAGTAGAAACTTCTGCTCAATTTTGCACACGTGATCCACATGTCTGTTCATCCAGCCTGCATCTCACATCAGGTCCAAGTTCCACATTTATTAAATCAAACTTAATGCCCTTCCAACAATAACTTCGAAGCGAAGTCTGATAATCCAGAGGAGCAAAGAAAGCAGAAAAGCAATTGGCGAAATATATCAAAATCGTTCATTTTTTCGGAGTCGAAACCTCGGGTGGGCCGTAAAAAGCGGATGTCTATTAATCTCGGCTCATAGCCTTAATAATAAAACAACAAAAGGCCAATATTGAGCGAGGGTAGTCAACCTCAAACGTCCTCGAAATTTCGGCAATATAAGGGCTGCAAGAATCCAGAGTCTAAAAGAATTGGATATGCGCATAAATCTCGAGCATGGGACATATCGCTGCACAATCCGTTGCGCTTTTTTAATGCCGATTTGGCATTTTTACGCAACAATGCGCAACAAGATTTTATATGGTCGTAAAGTTTGCAATTTTACGAGATGGAAAATTTCCAAGGACAGGATGAAAAGTGAGCGAGAGAGGTCAGACGCAGCCCGAACAGCTCCAATCTGCATCACTTAAGTCACCAAATTGGATGTGGCCTCATAAATTAAAGATGATGCCTGCAGTAATTCCAGAGGTTTATTGCATTAGGGCGTAATGGGATTCGTGAATAATTGCATCGGGCGGTGAATCTATAAATTCATTTCCAAATTTTGACTTCCAAGATGGCGTCGCGCCCAATTACAGGAGACCAAGCCACCCGAGGGGGGTTAATCGAATTAAGACCTTCAGATTTGAATGCGCATTAAACTTGGATCTTGCGGGGTGGATATCACCTCTGACAAGGAAGCACCGATTGATAGACATTTAAGGGGGTCTTAATTAGGAACTAGTGTTGTATCGGTGCCGAGCAGCGCTCAGAAACGCATTGGGAAAAGATGCTTAAGACTCCAAAGCGTTTTAAGCGAATATTAAGTACTGCTAACACGCAAGTCTTAACTAAACTGTTTAAAAAGGTCACAAAATGGTTTTCATAACAGTTTCCTTAAAGTATGTCATCTGGGACCAATTTCAAAGGAAATGGGTATTGCGGAGTTGATGAATTTAAGATTTCCATGCCATGGGACATGGCTATGATACTTGGTTAGGCAAACTAAAACACCCCAACTCCTCAGATTCATCGTTTCTTCACATTCCTGACTTCACACACATCTCAATCAAGTTACCTCAAGTCAGGTAATGACAGGTACAACAGGTGAAACATTTTTCAATCACTAAAATGACTCACCAAATGATATCTGTTTTAAGCAGCTAGCTGTATTGTTGTAGCAGACGCACAGCGTTTATGGAAACGAGAGAACATGAACTTACCTAAAAATAGAAAAGAAATGGCAGTTAGAATGTGTACACGCAAGATTCACGTGGCGTCAGGTGTGCAGGTAACATGCAGGTAAACATAATGCAAATGCACAGTATTCTGCATTTACATGCTAGAAGCTGGAAGACATTTTTAAGTTCAGTCGCCCCCGAAGTGAACTTTTTCACTTCCCTGACTTATCCAGTTTCTAAAACAAACTTGAATAACCGCCATGCCAAATGTAGGTAATGATTCCCCAAATTTCACAACACCAAGCAAGGCCATGATTATTGACGAAATGTTAACGTTTTCATTATTTTGAAGGTTACTCGAATTAATTTAATTCACTTAAACACAAATCTAACACGTTTTCAACATGTTTCCTTCTCGTCAATCGATGCATGTCCTCTGGAAAAATATATCGAAAATTCCATTTCGACGGTGGCTAATCGATGCGATTTCGAAATGTACTTCCGGTTGAAATTTCTCATAACAGTAATTTAAAATGTTTTATTTGAAGGATTGATTTCTGTAAATGACATTACCCCACATTTAAATTAGATTACCGATCTGGAAATATGCAGATTGATTGACTTACATCATTTACGATTCCTGAACATATGCGGTAAATTATTTAGTCGGCCAATAGGTGCACTTTCTCACTGACAGTGAATATATGAAGGAACGAATAAACGCATATATAATTATCTCGCAAATAGGTTCAATGCCTCGCTAAACTGCATCTACAGGGAAATCAAATTAAGTGGTATACTTTTAAATTTTAAGCAGATAGTCATGTCCAATTCAGCTCATTTTACCTAATTCAAAAGATAATATGTGAAGATTTCGTAATTCAGCATGCTTGATACTTCAGATAAGATAAGTTTTGTAAATGTTGAGGTACTTTGTCTTATCGATCACAACATTGCGATCGTGGAATACTGATGAACATTATTTCCTGGCTAAGAAAATCCATTCCTGGCGTTGTTTATTGGTATGGTGATTAGTTATGTCATAAAATCCGGTAATGGCGCATGGACAAATGCCAGTTTCAATCTACAGTGTTGCCAAGATCGACGAAGGCAATGTCAATGCTTTATTAATTACGTATGTTAGAATCGTTCTAGCCACTTGTTGCAAATGAGGTATTGAAAGGATTGTCATAAAATATCCAACAACAACAAAGAACCTACATACTATACATACAAGCATATGCTCTAACTGATTTGCATGTACAGTGTATAAGATAAATGATGAAAGTATGATACTAAATGCATGTTTCATAGGCCCTTACAAAACCACGCTATGCATCTCAAGAAGGTCTAATGGAAATATAACATTCAAGTGTTGAAAGCTTTCAATAACATTTTCTTTAGATCCATATGTTTTGTAACCCTCACCCGAAGCGTTTATAAAGCATATGCTTTTTAGTGCTTTACTAGAAATTTTACAAGAAATCTCACCACTTAAATATATTTGTCATGAATATTTTATTTTGAACATAAGATATACATGTAAATGTGTCAGCATTACGTAATGGATTTTATGGATTTTTAACCCTCGAATAAATCGATAACAAGCAGGTGTGGGCACTATTGTTTCATTTGGTATAGGGTAGCCGACCTCAATAGAATTTCGCCATGAAAAGTAGACATACAATGCAATAAACAAAGCATCAAATGAGCACAAAATATGCACATTTCAACCCAACTTGCCCAGAAAACAGGAACGATAACTGTCCTAACTGTTACAATTTTTTCCATATTATGTCATCGTTTTTTCGCTTTGTTGCTCTTGTATTGTTTGCTTTTTGTGTGTACGTGTGTGTATAAACTAATATAAACAAACCTAAAAACGTAATTTTCTTATTTGGCTGCTCAACCGCCAGGCAGTCACTGCCATCCTACAAGTCGTTAGGAGCAGCCCACTTTCTCCTAGTGTCTATGGCGGTGCTTGGCAAAATGTGGAAAACAGTCAATACATTTTTTATCAATAGTACTACCATATGACTACAAAAGCTAATAATTTTTTTTTCCGAATTTACACTTGCAAAAAGGTCGCAGCATCCTATGCGATTCTATTTCTGGATTCTGCATTGTCGGTTTCTAAGGATAACGCAGCATAAGTCACACTAAGCTTTAATTAATGGTTTACTTCACCGAACATCGTTTTCGGTTACTTCGTGGAAAAAAAACCCGCTCGTGTACAAATGGGGATATAAGCGCAGAAATACCCCAAATGAGAATAGGACACTTTATAGACCGCCTCGTAGGTGCGAAGGAACCATTTTCTGCAACTATAATCTATCATTCCGCAGTTGCGTGAAGTACATTTGCATATATTAATGATAAATCGTGTGAGCGCCATCCATTGCCTACCAACTACAAACCTCCATAAAAAGCAGAATTGCCAATTTCACTAGCGAGCCTCAATACGGATAGCAGTTTAAAAACCTCAACGCTCATGTGTGTTGCCCGCCTGCGCCGATATTAAAGATCTCATGAATTGGCGATATAGGTCCATATATGAGTTATGAAAAACCTGCCATACAGGCTGTTAGTAGCAATATAAATGCGGGAATAACAGCCTCGCTCTTTTATGTTACAGTGATATAAAGAAAAGAAACACCGCTTCATAAGGTAAGACAAAAAAACATGCCATACACCGGTTGAAGAGCAATCGCGACAAGACCGAAACCGGATAGTGTTTTGCAGCAGATGCAAAAAAGACGGCAAATTCCAGCTCTTTTTGGTATTAAATTTGCAGAAGAAGGTCAGGTTACATAAGACATTGATGTCGTCAACTTATTGTTTACAATGTTTCGGATTCTAATGGAGCGCTATCTGATAACCGTTGCTACGAGACGTGGTATTGACGCATTTTTTCTGCTTAAATGATTTTAACCGTACATTAGGGTGCTCAGCAAAACCTGGGGTGTAAATATTTAAAACTGCTTATTCTATTCGGGCTTGCTTGACATTTGCTTAATCACAGAAGCCGACGAATTCCCTCTATCGAGGTGGCGCTACCTTCGACCTAGAGAATGCTGCATGTACTTCTTATGGTACTGCTTTCCCTTTATAAAGTGCATAAGAAACTACTGCATTCTGAATAAACTCTTCTCGGACTATGAAATCGAGTCGCTGAAGTTTATTTTACAGCCGGAGCTCAAGATTCAACTCTCTCGTAAAAACCTGCTGGGACCAAGAAAACGAAAGAAGCCAGTCATTGCCCTCACTTATCTCTGAAAAAGGGTGATAAATCGAAGGCAAAACAATAATCAAAATGTATGCATTTTTCTTTGGCACATAACATACCTAGCATAATTTATTTTTTTGTTTGGTTTTGACAGCACGCGAGTTTTAAGGATATTTTAAACCGTTAGCATAGGCAAGGAATTTATTTAAGGAAATTAACGTATGCTTGGATTTGCTATTCGACGTTCACATTTTAAACATCCAAATGACATCCATGTCTTTCGATCAAAAAATGAGACATCGTCACGACCCACGATGCTACCTGGAGTAACAAATCCAACTCAAAATCATTCCATTACTTCAAAGATTCGATGGCCAATAATTTTTGCTGCAAGGAGCTTCGAAGACTGCTCCTTGCAACAAAATTCTGTCTTCATGATGGGCCTCAACATTCCATGTAGGAATTTAAAATACCAGCTGGAACCGGAGGTCGATCGCCCTCAATCTCGATCCCCCTGACAGTCCATTCTAACGACTGTTGCCAAGAGCTAAACATTCATCCATTGTGTAAATTATTCAAGATTTCTTGCCGTTTAAGAGCGCCTCATGCCACTCTTGCAATGCTCACTGGAATAGGCGTGCAAACAGGCGCCAGCAAATGAAGCCTGTGAAGCCCATGGTGGCCATCCACTTGAAGCAAAGCAAATCTTTATGGGATTGCTTCTGGGCTTCTGAAGCATAGCTGTCCGAGTGGGGTTTTCAGACTTACTCTCAGGGCTCTGTTCAACATTGTCAATTCATCCCAACAGATGCATCGAGGGCTTATGGAATCGAAGCATTTACCAGTCCTATTATGCGTCCAAAGCGTTTAACAACCGGCATGACAAATGACGTTGCTTCATGTGTGACCTCTGACAACATGAAAACGACAAACAGTTTCAGAGATGAGGTTCCTTCGTGTCACGTGTCAATGAATCGGTGGCTGTACTACAATATAGCCCCTGACTTAAATGCATATTTTATTTCAATTCCACTCCTGCCTAGGTTGAAATAAAATGGTTTGCACACGTTTTAAGTTCTGTCGTGGGAAAAATTGAGTTCAACTGACTCACATAAGAATAGCCAACGTTGTACACAGTGTATACAACTGAACTTAGAAGGAATATTACCTCAAATTTAATATACCAGTATACATGTACATGGTTGGTGCAAAGTCGTTATTCACAAACATTGCGTGTTGTTTTCGTGTTGGAACTGTATATCAGCTTGCTATGTACAACTAATTGGAGCATCTATATGGCATGAACAGCCTTGATCCAAAATAAAGTTGTATGTTGACATTGTCTCTAATTGTGTTGTATTGAAAACAATAACACCATCGATATTTACATGTACCTTTAATACATGACTTTTAACAAAAAACTTTAAAAAGTGGACAGTTAGGGGCAGTTAAATTTACTGGTTTGTTGCTATTTTTTAGGTTAGATTAGCTCAGTTAGGCACAGAAATAAAACAAAAATTCAAAAACTATCATTAGCCAAAGCTAGGACGAGTGTCCATCTTCCTTACTAGCTAGGTTGTAAATATTACGGTGTTTTTCACATATACAGTCGGGAAAATAATATAGTACTGTATAACCAAATCGCTATACGAGGATGTTTCTTCGCGCAAATCTTCATTGGTACACAATAAGCATTTCTTATGACAAGCACGTAGTCAGTGACATATTTCCACCAAGATGCTTTTAGGTTACACCTTAATTTAAATGTGTCATGCCCATGGGGTCATATCTAATTTCTCCACAGGCTTTCACGTTACCAAGATTAGATTTAGAGGCCATTTCGCAGCAATGTTTTCTTTGGAATACATTTCGGTAATGAAGGTTAGAGAAAGAAAGAGCTGTGGAATAACACGCATATGATATGCTAAATTTTATTGCAATTTAAATCAATAAGCTATGCACGTTGACTTCATTTTTATGATACTATATCATTAAATCCCCAATGACCGCAAAATGACCCCCGATTGAGAACGCAAGCACTACATTCTAAGTAAAAGAAATCTTTATAAATATCCCAGACTCATTGCTAGCAGCCCATTTCTTTAAGTAATTTCCAAGGATTGCCCCTTAAAATACATTAACACCAAACCAGTGTTAATTGGAATGTACTGGCTATGCACTGACGTCCTCAAAATATATTAGAAGAGAGAAAAGTAATTGAGCAAATGCAATTACCAAAACACAGCAGTAATTGCTTCTTATTAGGGCATAAACAAGTTGAATTGCAAAATTTTCTAGGGAAAAATATTACAAAACTGAGACAAGAGATCTTTAGGGAATAGAACGGCCCATAAATTTGACAGCAATAAAATTAGATTCACCTTGTTATCTCGAATTATTTTAGGCAGCTTCAAATTTGCAAATTTATAAGATTATAAGGGCACTCCAAACTAAGTACAAATCGGTGCTTGCTTAAATTCATCGATATTAACAAGATGAATGTAGAAATTAATTATAGAACAACAAATTGACTGAATAAGAAATGCGAATATCTTAGTCTTGGTTTTAACATGGAAAAATAATTTCGAAAGTGTTACAAATAAAGGAAATCTGGAATTATTTTTTTGTGTGATAAATTTCAGATCTTCGATTTAGTACATTATCGCACACACAGTGGGTTGGAGAATGAAATAGGAATGATAGATAAACATTTATGGATGGCGTTGGACAGGGATGATTAGTCGAAATGATAATTGAAAAACGCTCATCTATTGATAATGGAAAAGGTCATCTGTTCGAAACGTCAGATGGCGTCACGAATCAGTTTCAAGTTAGGAAATCAGAATTCTATTGTCGTAATATTGCTAACGATTAATGTTGCAGACGATTAGCCATTAAAGACCTACGTATAACGCCACACCCACTTTCGTCAAGTGAAAAAAACAACTTAATTATTTGATTATTAGAAAATTACGTAAATTTAAGGGTAGAAGAAAATGATTAAAATGCGTTTCTATAGTTATAATATTGCTAAATAAGCGAAAATTTATCGTTTTTCAAATTCTTGCCGCTCTGAATTTGTCTGAAACGACTACATCCAGGTGATGAGCATCAGTGCGAAAAAATGCCGAAACCAAATATTTTTCCAATTTCGTGCATAGAAATAAATCACGCATTTTACTGCATTTAAAATTGATGTAGCTGAGGTGAAATCAATGAACGTTCACATCAAAGCAAAGTTCATTTTTTAGTGGAAACAAGCAATGAAGCGTGCATGCAATGCTACAGTCCTCGATATCAGATCAGAAGACTCCTACATTTTTATCAAACATATTGTAAGGAACAATGGAGCAGTTGGCATATATTAAGGTCTCGAATTACTTCAATTTAATGTTGCTAGGTTTACAAAAACCTATTAAATCATGTTATTCTGCTTTGGATGCGAGCAATCAAAAATTTCAGGCACGAGCAGTGGCCTGAGCAGAATTGATAATCAATATAAATGTAGCCATGCAGATTCCACTTCCATAGCTTAATTAAGCCCGAACTTTTAGGTTAAATAACAATTGGGCGGAAACATGTCCATATTTCCACGCAATGAATCTCGAAAATAGACGCTGCAATGAAAACATGGGTCAATAAGCCGGAATATGTACAAGAGCTAATGCCACTGTTAAAGTGCATGATGTCTAAACACAATTATATTATTGATAGACAACTTTAACTACATCCCACGGCAAATCAAAATAATGATCATCCTGAATAAGCCTATTCAAAATAAATTTTATTTACAAACGAACAATATCTCTAATTAGAGGATGAAATTGGAGTTCTGATATTTTTCTAAGAAATTGCGCAGGTTAATTGCACATTATTTCTAGCATAGCAGTGAAGCTGAACCGATCCATATTTACTTCTTTACACCCGGGCACAACTACTTTGCAATGTATTTCCAGTTGCTCAAACGGCTGAGGTGCACAAACTACACCAAGATTGTTCCTGGAGATATTTTACAGCAAGTCGCTCAAACGAGTTTAAAACGCCTTCGGTTTCATCTACGGGTCATTCACCAAGTCAGCAATAACAATAAAACGAAGAGTTAAGGACATTTGCAACTTATTTCCTCAACATGATCGCGCAACAACAACCCATAAAGGAGGGAAATCGACTGCACCGTTTCAAAATGTGAAATTAGTGTTGAGCGGAAAATGAGGCCCCAGCAGCAACTAGCATTACCAAGAATAGTGAAGAAAATGTGCAGTCGTTAAACGCCAGGAAAGAAGCTGTCTTGGATGCACAAGGAGATTACAGACACGGGCCAAAAACCTGATGAAAATTCCTATCACAGAGATGAGGACGTACGGTGGCAGCAATACGTGACAGCATATTACAAGCATTACTACATTCAGTGATGACAAAATTGGGTCTTACTTGTTCCAAGAAAATTCGCGTGTAACAACAACCATTTAAGACAATGGCGGTGGAATGTCATCATCGTTATGAGTGGCAAAAACTTGCTGTATGAATTTACGACGTTTATTTATTTTATGATGCAAGGCTTAGGTGCAAATGTGCTTCATTTGGGGAATTCCAATTCCGCCAAATGCGATAGACTTGACCAAGCGTTCCTTGGGTACCTTCCCTTAATAATTTGTAAAAATTGCACGTTTTGACTCGTAAACGGTTTACCAAGAAGTCACCAAACTGCGAAGTGTCTAGATGTTTTCGTTGCGGTGAAATACAATTACTCTTTGTGACAAAAAGTGAAGTAATAGCCAATGATTCGTTTGACGATCACTGTTGTGCAATAATGCAGGATGACCATACAATATTTTCCTCACTGCAAATTAAATTCAAAAAAACTTGAAATTGCAAGGAATACATTTTGGAGAGAGGTAGTATAAATATAAACTTCTTTATTCCATGTATGCAATTCTGAAGTGAACGATCTTTGGTGATCTTCTACAGTGTGGAAATCGCTCTTGAATTCAATTATTTTTTTAAGTCAAGCGTAATGCTGATGGGTAATTTGGTATCATGGTAAATTTCTCCAGAATACACATCGAATTGTCTGCATAGACGCCATTTTTAATTCTAGCGGGTACAATCGTACTTGTTGGTACTCACTTCACCCATGATCTTCATGGTGAACTTCATGATCACCCTGTAAATGTATGACTTATTTGGTCTGCTAAGGGCTGATGAATTCAACGGCAATCTCGGTCATACCGATTTCTAAAACAAGCAAGTTTTCAGTGTCAATATTCGGATTATATGCTTGGCAGCAGTTATTGATACAAAATATCATCAAGTCATCATCATCAATCTTTCATTGACGATGATCAGTTAATTTTTGTCATGTCACGGTCCATTTCCCACGTCACGCACAATATACCATATTCGATCTCATCCTCAGTGCGACGTCCGTTTAAGATACAGTATGTGCACATCACACGTTTCTATGATAAGGATTCTAATGACGTTTTCAAGCGTAAAATAGCATGTCCACCGTATGTAAACTTAAACCAATTTTGTCCAGCGGGGATGCAAATTCGACCTGCGTAGAAAATATCATTAGTCGGATAGCTAGATTTCATAACTGATTTTCGCTCGTAAATTGGCAATTCCAACTGTTTACAATTTCAAAACAATCTGTAAAAAACAAACAAAAATGATTGACTACAATATCAATGGGCAACTTTGTTGTAGTTAATGAACCTTGAATAATTGTTTGCTATTTGGCTGACTGCACCTATCCATGGTCAGTAATCCAACACGGAATATCAGTTTGCGGATATACAACGGTATTTATAGCCCCTGCTCCTAGTACCGGTATATAATATGAAATAAAAAAAGTTTTACAAATCCTAGCCCAATTAAACAAGGGTATCTGGTAGAACACTTAATAAAATACACGTATTTCTGAGTTTTCCTAATTTTTCCAGACACTTTTTTTAATACTTTCAGACAATTTTAACAATGTATTTTTTTACAGCTATAACAAATTTCACACCAGATTGGGCCAAGTCATGTGCTTATCCTACCACTTTAATTACGTCTATCGCATGCTTCTGTATAACATTTTATTTAAGCGAAAGTGTTTTTTTCAAACATTAACCTAAACGTGGCTACTGTACAGCCACTAGTTCTTGGAACAGTTCTGACTTATCAAATGTGTTACAACACAATAATGTTTCCGACATTAAGTAAATACCTCTGACATTTCCTGGTCATGTCAATTTCTATCAATTCGGACACCCTGTCTAATCAACCCAACCTAACCATTTAATATATGTCTGCCCATCCCAACCGCCAGGCAATCACTGCAAGCCTACAAGCTATACGGGATAGCCCATGCACTTTCCCCACACCAAATGCGTACAAAACAAAACATACCACAATTATTAGGATAACGTTAATTTGGTGCACACGAGAAGCGACCGTACCGATGTACACCCCAGTTTGACACCATTGTTCAGATTAAATTAGCGTTCACCAGTTCGCAATCAGTGTAATTCGCAAGGGATGAAAACACGTGTTAAAATCTTAAGATTTCACGTCACCTGACATCGGTTCTGGATTGCCGGAATCGATTGAGCCCCTCGCTCCAGGACGTCAAAAACCGAGGCGTCGCATTTGCATAAGTTAGCGCTCGATGAAAAAACTTTTAATTTGGAAAGCTGCTTTTATTTCCATATTTATTATGGATTACGCCGGGCCCGAAGGTAGTGAAAAATTTCCTGCAGGAGCCATTCGGCGTGGGGAGGCGACCGAAAACAACGTCATCTCATTTTTATGAACTTTCGTCTGACAACATTTTCGTATTAGGGCACAATTTATGGGGCACGGGGGAGCGGCGGTGGGGGCGTTTCAGGGACCCCGAAACAAAAGTTGCTCGTTTTGGCGCATTTTCTCTATTAAATTCATGGCCACCGGCAAGACGTTGGCAGCTAATGTTTTTGGTTATCCGCTCTGAAAACTAGGACTAGGAGGTGCGCATTAACATACTGTCAATAATGGTAATAAAATGCACCCCCAGCACTGCATTTTCGCGCTTTTTTTCCGCGCCCAGCGGATTCTAATTGACTCTGGCACAACTCGGATGAGTGCGAGAATGAATTGCATCCGCCATTATTTTCCAATAAAATTAAAGGTGCGAGTGACAAAAACGTAGTGTGCTTTATTACTTCGTCACTCGAAGTGGAGGTGAAGAAAGATAAATAGGACGGGGAAGAGACGATTACCAGTTTATCGAAAACAGTTCGGGGTTTTATTGGCGTTTACACATGTAAAATAAAGCGAAGCCGATAAAAAAGGCGATGCCCCATAAAAAGGAACGCTTAAATTTAAGCTAAGTCAGCCCTGAAAGACCAATTAAGGATCTGCGACACGGATCTTATGCAAAACAACCGACTTCCCAGCATCCAAATCCTCCATTTGCTCCCCACATCCCATCCCACGGAAATAGGCCATGAAATGCTATAGTGCTGAATCCGTTTTATGTACTGCATACGAAGCCTAAATGCGTTTATTCCAGAATGGCTTACTACCAGCGCTGTATATATTCTAGGATGGATCCAACATTTTCAATTATTTATCATCGTGCAAGCACAACATTATTTTTTTCATAATAAAACTCAACTGCATTGAGGCGCAGCCTTCAACAACCAGGAATCGATCAGTTATCATTGCAGCCAACCACTGATGTCAATACTCTATGTAGATCATATACAGGTAGCTAGGTCAACGTTGATCACAAACAAAAATGTTCACATTAGCCATCAGCTGGACCTGCAGTGTTGCTTCATGCATACTCGGTTTCTCTTCTAAAGAAGTTTTTCCCCATATAAATGCTAAGCACCTGTTGATAATAGATTCAGGTTGCGAAATAATAAAAAATGGAACAGGAGGAATTACATACACTTCAGCTATTTTGGCAACTCATCAGAATCGATATAGGGTGCGACATTCGCTCCAGCGGACTTGCTGAAATCGAAGAAAATTTAATTTCCTGAACAGTGTTTATTCACTTTGGAGAGCATCATTTATACGGCAGTAGATGCATTAAGAGCAATTTCGCCCATGCAAATATTTCAGCACTTTCCATGTGAAATACAACACCGAGAACATATGAGCCCTGAGGCGTTTCCTTGGGAAAAATAAAAAGCCTTGAAGAGAGGACGTGAAGTGCAAAATACTGTATATTTCCTATTATAACTATGGCCTACTTTGTGGGATATATGTGCAAACGCTTGGGCCCAAGAGGCCTATCATAAATAACAATTTAAGGCTGAAATACAAAGTCTCGTCGCGCTAGCTATTTTACAGAACGTCATCAAGAAATCGATAATGGGAACACCCGGGAAGTTTAGCATTAATAAATAAAACTTAGAATTACTTAAGGCCTTTCATCAACTGATATATCGTTTTCCCTCTTCCACATGTAAAGCAATGAAGATATGCATGCATGACCATGTACAACCTCAGTATGTTCACACGTGTTAAATATTTAGCAGGTGAATTATGGTCCAAGACGGTGTGCCGAGCCCCAAATGGACACTTGAGACTATTAATTTGCACATGTTTTTGAAAGTTTAATTAGATCTCGACCGCTACATGCTTCACCAAAATCATGATTACAACGAAAATGCATTTAGCAAAGGCATACGTCTCACACATTTAGTGAAATTTGTATAATTATGCATATAGCGGGAAAACCGCAAACTATCGAAAAATGAATTAAAATCGAAATGATTATGAGAATACTTTCGTCATTGTTTTTGTTAATGATGAAAATAAGCAATATGTGTGAAAATTAAATTAACTACTCCTTCAAGAGCATTTATTTATAGGGCATGTTGTAATCAGAGGTTTGCATGATCCACATTTAGTATCGATGATTTACGGCACATATATAGTATGTCAACGTTAAACACTCACTGTTACAACAATTAATTATTATTGTAATAGTTTTAACACCTTTGTCATATAAATTACCATTACAAAGCGGACATTTAGTTTGTGTGCATAATATATACCCTGCATATCTCAAGTGATTATTTAGTGAATTTATATTGCGATTATCTTCGGTCCCAGTACCTCGTAGTAAGCCTAAGTTTCTCACAAAGTAATTATGCTCCATATCATTCCGATTGCAGGTCCAACTAAATGTTAGTGTTTAACAAAAAAAAAAAGACCATATATGTGCAGTATGCCATCAATATGCTGGCTAACACTACACTTTTTCAACGCGTCCATTAAGTGCACGTCTCAAAATATTTATTTATTAAGGGGCATATCTTCAACGTATGCAGTGCGCAATATAAAGAAGGATCGAGCAGGATTCTTGGAAAATGTTTACAGCAATAAATCGCAGTTAATGCAGTATTTTATAAACAAGCGAAAGACCGGCAGCTTGAGTTCCATTCGTATTGGCAGGTTTGCCCATGCAGAGCATCATTCACCTCCATAAAGTTGGGGTCCAACGATGAGATAATCAAAAAGTCGCTCAGTTCGAGACACTTCCCAAAGTTTCAAAGACCCTTTTTTCTCAAAAACACGACAGCATCTTTATTTTACGACCGACCATTAGCTACTTAGTTCGAAAAACGCATACAACAAACAGATATAAAAAGAGCTAAATCGACTTGATTAATGGCGAATGGAGTTGAAAAGCCCCGGGCCAGATATGGCGGCCATCAGGCCTTTGGTACACCCACTGGCAACAAATGCCAGAAAAAATCCACTATGACGTCTAATCATTTGCCATCTTCATCAAATGCGTGGCAAGCCTTCCCCGAAATGCATTTCCCATTTCATCGTCTATTTTCTACACAATAATTCACGCTCTAGCGATCACTTTGGCAATTGTGCTTCCCCAAATGAATAACGAATCCAAAATGCTTCCTGTATAGCTTCGGAAATGGATTCATTTATTAGTTCAAATAAAAATTGCGCCTTGGCGCTGCAGGAGTGCCATTTTTGCATGAAAGTCACAGGAGAAATGTTCAATTACTGGTAAGTGTATGCAAAACACCCCAGAGCTGTTCGATGGGATCTCTTACAACAGTAACAATGGACACGTTCCCGCTTTTAATAATTCAGGCTGGAATATCGTGTAATAAGCGAGCACGTGACGATGCGTGCGCATTAATATTACAACGCGTATTGGATAACTGCAGGTATTGCATCGAAAAAAAATAATCCCATTTTCATGCTTGCAGCCATCCGTCGTTGCATTAAAGCATCTTATAAATCCCTGGGAAATTCATGAAGGCCCTGCTCGGATTCGTAGCGCAGCAAAAACCTCTTAGAAATTCTCGAGAGAAGCGATGCTTCCTACTATCGATGACAAGAGTTTTATCTTAAATTTCGCTCAAAGACAATGCATGCCAGCTTCAGTGTATCCATGTCATGTTTAACAGCTGCAACATCACCCAGGCATTAAAAATGCGAAACCAGCTCCAAATTACATGTATGAGGCAAAGCGGATTTGTAAACCAGTAACTTCCCAAATCAATGGTAAAGAGCAAATTTACATCCACTGATAATAAAGGTACGATTGAAATACTGTAGGTTAAATGAGATGTTAGAAAACCCTGGGGCTTCCAATAAACATAAATTAACCGGCGGTTAGTAGGTTTCTCTTGAACCAATATATACTATAGAGGTTTTTAACACGATGTTATCATGCAACCAGGCAGAGAAGGTGTTTATAAGCCAGGAATTCTTAGAATATTTCAGTAAAATATAAACTTAAGTTACCCTGCCTATTACTTAGTGTAACTCGAGGTTTACCTTGGATTTTCATAAAATTTTGTTGGTGCAATCGGCCCTAGGAAACATCAGAGGAGACATACATCCATGTACACGAATGGTACAGGCAAAAATGGTAATTGCAAAAATACGCATGTAAGTTGTTAAAGTACATGAGGTACCCATGGAAAATCCTTATGAGCACATAATTGTGCTTGTAAAATGTATAAGGATAGTATGTATAATGTATAAGGATGTACAAGGATAGACTACACATCATGACTTGCTCTATTCACAATGTACTTAAAATTTCAATCCTGACATCGTTGCAGGCAATCACTGCAAGCCTGTGAGTCGTTAGGACAAACCCACTTATGGTGAACAAAGTTATAGGATCCTCAACTTGGTTGACCGAAGATAATTTACAGACCTGCAGTTCAACTTCAAGCCTAAATACACACGAAACACGAAGAAACCTATCAACACAAATGGTGTATTGTTGATATTTGAAAATTTGGTAATTAAGACATTCGAATAAGTCAAGTTTTTATAAGCACGAAAATAAAATAATTTCGATTGACTGAGAACAAAAAGTTAACTATAAGCCACACGAATGTAATTTGATGATCAAACATACACAAAACGAAATGGCTGATCTAAATGCCCTTACCCATTCTATAGCATTTTGACCAACCACAATACATGTATATTTACAATGACTCCTCCCGAAATTCACAGCAACTGACATTGTGTGATTACTAATTTTTATGATCAACTGCTGGAACAAATATACAAAAAACTTAATCGTTTTATCAGTTTCAAAAGGAGGCAAGTCGTGTGCATTATTAACTTTGCAACCCACCATATGCGGGTTTTACAACCCGTTCGTGGAAGTGGCATTTGCCAAAAAACAACGCCAGGCACGCACACATACATCTTGATAATGTTGCGCGCCTCTAGGTGCATGACTTCGATGCTTTATTTGCACAGACGTATAATCTGCATTTTATAATGGTTTCAAATGAACCTCCCAACATTGACAGAACACAGCGTAAATACCATACTTGATCTTTTATTGCATGCTAGGTACAAAATTACTTTTCTCAGCCCTTAAATTACAGCCTCACAATTCGCGTTATGCGTCATGAAATGCAATTTACAGTTTACCATGTATGCAATTATGGGCTTTGAGTACGTGTGCGGTGTGAGGATTATAGGTTCAATTCGAGACACCTGCATAATTCAACATCCTATAATAATTGGCTATATTGCCCCGATCTTGAGTTAACATTAAACATTCGCTCGCATGCATAATGAACAGCAGCTGATACCTTAAACTACAACTATTGGCTTGCTCTATTCATTCCAAGCATATTCCTTTAAGCAATAGGTCAAGTATACACTGTGAAGCAGATAAAGCAACCATCCCTGGATAATAAATACTGCAAAATCAAGACACGTAAATCTGCTTTCAAATGATACTTCAAAAAGCTGATCGACAATAGACAATTTAAAATATATTATGTATACATTTCAATGCGACCTTAAATGCTTTTGCATGTTCATAGAGCATTTCTTATTTGGGCATAATTGTCTCACCAGAGGCTCTGCCGGAACTATAAAGTAGCCTGTAGCTAGACTGCTCCTAGTCGCCACCAGTGGCGTCCTTAGTACTAAATCATATAGCAGGGAGGGCATAAACAGGGACTATACAGTAGCTATACCTTTGTCTGATGTTAGGGTGGATTAAAAGGCAACCTGTTCTGTATGACACCAGGGATCGCGCCCTAAAGGTATTATTTGTTGCTTGACCCAATATGTTAATTACACAACCCCAACTGTTAAAACACAGATCAATCAAATTCTAATTTATAATCAATTCTTATTGTAGCCAAATTTAGTTGGGATGTCCAGATGTCATTTCACAACCAATAGCTACAGTGAATTCATTAGCGCGAGATAACTGATATTTCAGTTATCAGAAGACAATAATGCACACGTAATGTAAATTAACGAAGAAAAAAACCTGGATGTGCTACGGAACATGCCTCGCTCCAAATGTTTTCAAAAATGCATAGCTACAAGCTACTTGTCTAATAGTAGCTGTCGTAATTTATCCTTTTTTGGGTTTATCCTAACAAAACTTATGTTAACCTTAACTTCCATAAAGTATTATTCATTTAACTGCCAATCCTTTTAGTCTATCACTGCAAACTTGTGCGAGACGTTAGAGGAAGTCCACACTGTACCACAGTGTACCAGTTCAAATTTTCTTAGGCATACTGAGAACGTCGCAAAAGTACAGCACAATAACCTCCTTCTTCAAAGCACGTACAGGACATAAGATCTTCAAAGAGACTGCATTAGAAGATTCACATAAAAGAAAAACAGTTTTGGTTTAGAATGCTTGCCAGAATAAAGTAAACAAACCTCGAGTAATTGAATTTTATGATTTTTGCGGGGATGCGATTATCTCCGCGTAACGCATCCCAAAACTACCGCTTTGCGGCTACGCGTTTTCATGGTGAAAGTATAAATAATTTAGCACGTCCTTTTTTTGCAGACACCGCCTCTTTAAGTCAATTCCCCGAGAAACGCTTCCAAAGAAATTGTTTTGGAACGGCTGTGAAGGCAAAACTACGAGCTAAATTAATATGTCTCCATTATATTAATTACTTTGTAGTTTTGCCACCACGTAAAATTGCCTTGTAAAAAACTAACCACGCACGAGTATACTTTGCATAAGTGAACGATATTATGTTAGAAAATGCATCACGAAGAAAATTCACATTAGCCGTTATCTGTAACCGCCCTACTTGCTTACCATTACTAAGACTTTCAATACGACAAACTCCAACATAGTAATGATAGTGAATCGGTAATAGAGAATCCAATCCTGATGTCCAAATGGCCTTTGGACGTACATGTCATGATATTTGATTCTCCCATCTTTTAACTAATCAGCACATGTTAGCTGCCTTGTTAAAATTAAAATGTTTATATCTCCTTAAATTGAGAACGGAAAACGTTTCCACGAGTTTACTTTGATTTTCTAGTATGGCAGATTTGGTACCCTGCACAATTCCAAATCATGCATGGCAATGAAGCCCCTCTTATGCTCACTCTCAATGTTTCTTCGAATAAGTGATAACACTGCTAATTAAAATAACTAATTGATTTCATTAGATACATTTGAAAACTAATATAGTCACGTAAATTTCAGATGAATTTCCATTAAAAGCAGATATTTAGATGGCATCAATTTATGTGTCATTTCACCAAAATCATTGGACGACGAAATAAGAAGCTAACTCATATTAACATATGATATTCCGATTTGCAGTGAAGTTGTGGTTCTTTATGAAATATTACGTGCGATATAAGCTGTTTCAAACTGTGCGACATGTCAAACATTGATGTTAAACGTCATAAAGGACGTTAGTTGTTGATGACATACATGTATGACCCACAACAAAGCTTGCCAGTGGTTAAAGAGTTAATTCTGGCAATGCATTATCTAAATTGCATGTGCACTGTACATGTTGTCATGTTTTCACGCACTCACAAAACTTCCCAGTGGACACGCATCACATGCCCTATGAACTATTTTAAAAGGTTGCCGGTTTGTTTTGCACATTTACTGCTTTATCTCTGACACCGAACAGGTCAGTTTCAGAGCATCCAAAGCCCCCATCAATACCTTCTGTTGGCTTTCTCCAAAACCTCTTCGAAAACCGAACCCCCCTCCAGGGGGCGCCTCCGCCACTCCGCATTTAGAGGTCCTAGATCGAGGACCTCTATCCGCATTGCTATTCATCCCCTGTAGCAAACTGGCAACGACGCCCTTCAGAGTCAAGGTTGCGCCAGCGATATCCCATTCGGTTCACGATATTCAATAAATCCACTTGATATTCGCAGAAGATGGCGTCGGATTGGGCTCGTCGACGTGTTTACCTTACACAACACGACGATAACAATGCGCGGGGCGAAAAAAAAAGTTCATCTCGGAGCGGTGATTTATACATCTGCAATCATCTCCCTGTATTGTGAGTCTTTGAAGAAATGTGGAGGAATGTAATGTATAGGCGCCACTATCTGCAACGCGACCTGGAGCGCATAAGAGGTGATACCCAAACCCGCGGCGCTCCAGCTCGAGGACGCGCGACGCGAGAGAAAAATCAAAGTCGCCACGCCGGAAATGCGGAAAATCCGGTCATCTGGCCATGGAAATCAAACGATGGCTTTCCTGAACTTTGGACACATTACTTTCCATTAGCGTAGGAAGCGGTTTCGGGTTCGATCTAGCAGTTTTGCCATCCAATTCAGGTGGAAGATTTAACAATAAAAAAAATTAAAAAAAGTGGGATAAGGCGTGTTGCTTAGCTCAGCGAGTATCTAGCGGATCGAGCAATTTAGAATGAAACTAACACTTTAATTTTCGTTTAAGTTCACTTATTTTGTGACTATAAAAAATAGTCAATTAGTCCTTAGGCATTTGATTAAATAGTAGGTATATAGTAAAGCTTCTTCATTTATTTCCATACTTGTTTATTGTAAGTGGAAATCTGTTGCGTTAATCTTAGTCGTTTTGCTTTAAAATAATTACTATTAATGATTACGTAATCGCTTCTGCTTGATATTCTAAATTTTAAGTTAAGTAAATCAATAATTCGGACATGATATCACAGCGTGTCTACTGCACGTGTAAACATAGAAAACGTATTGTAAAACGATGTATGGATTTTGGTGCGTTGTTCAAGGCAGACGGCTGGGCAGACACTGCGTCATGTAATATGCATAATAGTATGCTGTTCTAACTAGAAACTGCGAGATCTAAACGTTTTAAAACCTCCAGGGTGAGTCTCATCAGTCAAACTTGTCGGACGCTCAATTTTATAGCAGCCTTACAGTTTAAGCTCATAAATTATGGCCCTTGGTCCTATCATTGTCAGATAGTTCATGCTCAGTTTTATACATGCATCACCCAACTATTCCTTGGAATACTGTTTCCTGCATACAAAAGAGCTGTCTCTGATCCACAGTTTATTCATTTTTTCCTTTTCAACTGAGTTTAAGTAAACACCGCCTTAACATTTTTGATAAAAAACCCGAAGCATGCGTTTTAACAAGCGAATCCATTTTGCATTTTTAAATTATTTATAGCCCAATAATGTATGAATGAGGTTAAATATTAGATTACGTTTTTAGTGCTTAGCAATGGATTGCGAGGCGCGTTTTATATGCGGGGGCGGTATTTAAAGGTTACCATAAATTCTCGAAGTAAAGGCATAACAGTTTTTAAATCGAGATTAAGACTTAGCTCATCTCCAGCAATTAATTACACCGAGAGGGTTAACACTTGAACTAGGGATTATGGTTAGGAAATAATATGTTTAATAAGCAGTGCACGATAGAGAAGGAAAGATAATGTAAGGAAGCATCACACTACAGACCAATTTATGTGGCAGACAGCAGGCTTATCGTTGAAGATGGCCAGGCTCTGTCATTTTTGTTTAATTAAAACATAGGGCAAACTTGCGTTAGCTTGGTCCAGACTAGTTAAAACTATCCTTGGCTTTATTTGAAGTTCATTCACGTGATCTAAGTTATGCTTTCATAGAGTTGTACATAAATTAAAATGGCTTAGAGCGTGAATACCGAAATTTATCTCCAAGCCTTCCAGCTAACATATGATACATTCCGTTTCCAGCAGTTATCATTGTACTCAGAGATTTATCTAGTCTTGTTTGATTCATGAACATGAAGCTGCGTTTTTGACCAAAGATTTTCAATAAAACAAAAACTCCACAACGATTGTCACAACATATCAACCACTGCATCAGTACGTGTATGCTGTCATGTAAATGCTGTCGCAATGATCTGGAACAGCATTACGAGTATAGCTTATGCAAAAAATCAAAAATTGAAAAATGTATTGGTTTGCCATTATGAATGTCTTACAAATCTACACTTAAACAACATGTTCCATCCTAGTATCTCATCACAAGAAATTACTTTAACTAAATTACAGAATAGTCTAAACTTCAAATGTGCACCAGACGTTTTTATTTATAACCATACTTGTACAGTGCACAAGAATGACACCTGTATAGCAATTTAACATTTTTATTTTTTTCGCTTTTTAGCTTTTTTGTTATTTTGTATCAAACCTCAACTAACCTTATCCAATCAAGTTATTGATTTTTCATGAAATGTCATTGTAGTTTCTATACATTTGCAATCCACCTCCCCCTTCCTTCACTGATGGATGCCCACTGGTAGTTCCACACTTCGAGTTGTTAGAATCAGCCTACTTTCTCACAGTACATGTATTTATGTAATATAGGGGCAGCGCAGGGACTATTCTAGGCCACAGGCACTGGTTCGATTCAATTCAAAACAGTATCCTTAAGCACTTGGCAATCATATGGAAATGTTGTTTCGGGATAAAGTCATTATACAAGTATGTAGCTCACTAGGAGATTAATAAAGCTAATCGAACTTAAGGACCTCAAGGTGTGGCAGATGACTGCTCATTGATCGCTTTATTCGCAGAAAGTGAGAACAGGAAGGTGATGACAATGCGTGGAATGCGACGAATGTGTCATCTGCGCGATCTGCTGTAGGTCGCAAGTTGGAGTGAGGAATGCCTTGACATGTCTCATCTGAAACTAATGCTGCCTTTCCTTTTGCTACAACGAAATTGAAAACTATATATTGGAACAGAGTTCATGACCTTTGAAGTCTATTCCTCAACTAGCATGGCTGGAGTTACAAACGCTGAAAATTCCCCTCAAGGTTGGCAAACAATGCCAGCACACAAGATAACATGGTTACCTGTCTCCAGGGGCTTAGTGAGCATCACAATAGTTGTTTATATCCAACAGGATTGTCCCCCCACATTTTCTCTTGTGTTTATAAAATTAAATAAATTGTTTATCTACTGGCAGACCCATAGAACGACCAATTGCATTGATTTTAACTCTGGGACTCATTCGATCACACTGACATACGCAAACGCCATCAAGGCCTATATAATTTGAACAAATTGCCTTTTTATGCGCTTTCGTAATAATTATATTAACTCTGGCTATCCAATTAGCCGGTTACACCCCAGATAGTCAATAAGCCATAAATACCTGCCCATGCACATGAATGTGCTTTGATTAATACCTCGTAATTACCAATAGACACGAAAGATTAGTTTTATGCACTAGGATCACTTGACTGGAATTTAGTTTTGTACAGTAGTCTTGTCCAAGACTAATTAAGTAAACTGACTACAAGAACCTCCTTTGCATCTTCAATTAACGCGAACTCACATTTAAAACTCATTACATGTATTATGTCCTGTAGCTGCCAGCCTTATAAGCTGGCAGTATGCCTACAATGAGGGCATGCAAGAATGAAGTGACATTTTATTTTAGATCAGTTTAGGTTATGGCTAGGCTAGTTGTGATAAGGTAAAATGAATAAATAAGCGGAAGATGCGATGACTATAGATCAGAAGAGTATTAATATTGGGAACATTTGTGATATTTTGTGAACATTGGAAGTAGGCCAAATTGTACATGTTAAGCTTATCCGAAATGAGGTTCACACAAATAAATGTGTCAAGTTATAATGAAATGCCATCTCAATAAGGGACAGGCTTTCTTAAAAATGCACATCATAATGAGATATTTCTTCAATTTCGTGCATACTGTGTTACTTGTAACAATTCTACAAATGCAGTACCGCTGCATGGAAAGAACATCTGACAGAACTGTAAATCGCAGGCGAGCCAATAGCTGGCTTATCTAAACGTTGATGTGGCTTAATACGAGTTGAACCGGAAATTCAATTTTCGACTACTCCTAAAAAGTCGGAATTGAGGAATAAACCCTTGTACGAAGTAACATGATGGTGGAAAATATTCTCGTGTATCAATTTTTCCATTAGCATTACACAGTCCGCCATGAAATACGGTGTTACATACTTGTGATTACATTCTGAATCAACGTTAAAATGGCCTAGGCCGGGGAATTTCCAATCCAGACGTCTTTAAATTCTCAGCCCCATGCAGACTGACTTTCTCGTCCTTCTCAACTGTTTGCGTGTCTAAGCATTAGTTGTTGGTAAAATTGCTGTACGCTAATCCTAACATCTCTGCAATGCGCTCCAATAACAGAATAGATGCATGCGATACGCGGACGCTTCAGCCAGATAAAAAATTTAAAGAAGCACATCCATTTGATATTTGGGCAGAAAACAACACACCCCGCATTTACATGCAATGGGCCAGAGCAAGCTAGTATACTTCAATCGAAAACTGCACTTAAACCGAAGCTCTTTTTTCACTTAATGACGCACGTAATGTTCCAGTACTTCGATGAGCCTACCTATCATGTTGGTATATTTTTCTTGCTAGAGGTGCAAGTGCAAAATAAATTGAACAAAAAAGATATCTGTTGGGTGGATGAAACACATAGTATCAACATTAGCGTTGCATATAAATTAATGCAACTCAAGTCAAAATTAGCTAATGTTTCAAGAACACCAAGCACTAAAAATAATTATAATACGGCAGCTGTGTATCTCAGAATTGACAATAAATCACAGCACATCATAGTATGGAAAACGTTTGTGATCAGCAAAATCATGAAAATAGTATGCGACAGGTGAATGAATAAAAATCCAGTTTAAAGTTCTTTTAGTGATATTTAAATATTGCCTTTAGATATCTACAAATGTGTTTTGCTATCTTTGTAGTCATTTACCTTTAAATGATGATATGTCTTCATCATAACGACTGCATTTGAATTATCACAAACAAATTACCAGAGGTTGCAGATTCCTTTCAAAATACTGATGCCGCGTGGTGGGATAATAGTTTTGGGATTTCGTCATTTTGTTACATAAATCCTGAAATGTATGCATGTCCAGCCACTTTTAATCGACCATTAACCCACGTTTTACAACATCAAGTCAAATTTAGTGACAATGATGAAACACGGCTAGGATGTACAATGTAGCTGGTAGCAGAGCTCGGCTATGCTTTAGTGTAAGCATATTTAATTTGCACCCTTTCCGAAATTAAAACGCTAGAAATATGCACTAATTGAAGGAATAAAACCGCAATTTATCCTAGTGCACCAACTAATGCACAGGCACTGCTTAGGCAAACGACATCAATGGAGCGGCACCAAAGCACTTTCAACATTACTGAGAACATTTCAAATTAACAAATTTAGTTAATTCGAAACGGGAGCTTAATGCGTGGGACTCGCACATGCGTGCCACAAACCTTATGCGGATAAAGGAGCCTAACTTATGTAAATAACTGACTTGCTTGGAATTCCGACCCACACTTAAATTAGTAAAAATTGCTTGGCCAGGACCCAAAAGAGATGGTAAAATTAAGTGCCCAAGGTAGCAGGCCAAGAACATCAGTTTATTATAAGTAGTGCAAGTGACATCTTGCAAGGCATATCGCCATTCTTTATCAGTGCATGCTTAATTTAATTTAGTGCAAAAAAAATCCTCGAAGCTAACACCAGCTTGGCCCTTCATTTGCTACTCCACGTATACTGGAATGCATCTTTGTTGCCTATGTACAACGTAATAAAAGGAACAAATTTAAGAAAATCTAAGTTATATATATATACAATAATATAATCTTCAGTAATTTAGGTTTTAGACCAAAGATGGCATGCATGCCATCCACTTGTATTGGTCGGTTATTAATTGTTAATGCAGCCAGACAAATACAGGAAAACAACAAAAATTCGACGACAAGTTCGTCAAATCATGCAAAAAACCACTGCACGTTGTGTGCTTCAGTCAATAGGCTGCGAACATGCTTCTTCAGAAAAGAATGAATTACGTGCTTGGGGGAAATGATAATGCATATTCCAATGCTACCATAGGTAGCATAAGACAGAGATTTATGATTTTTTCATATAAACAGATGCAAGGTGTGCGGCAAAAAAAAACATGAAAGCTAGGCAAGTTTCCATATATTACGATAATGCAACTTTAATGTATAGCTTCTCCGAAGATATAAAACAAAAAGCCATTAAAGCAGACGCACGACTTACTGCCTCTCACGGAAATAAAACTCAAAAAGCTCCATATTTGCATTTCCCAAGGTAAATATTTCAACGACAAATCAACCATAGTTTCGCGAGCGCCCCTGCTTGTTGTCTTGGTAATAAAGTGTACCAAACAAACAACTTTATAGTCGATCAGATAATGGCCCAGCCTTAGCTTTGCACTCATGCTATGGAGCTATTAAGGAACGAAGGGCGTTGTGAATATAACAGGAGACTCTTTAGCTTGGGGAAATAATACTTGAAATGAGTTTATTACAAAGCGCGGACTCGTGTCTTTAAACTTCAGTTGACGTTTAGCAGATATCAATCCATCAAATGTTTGCCATTTGCCATTTGCTGACAATGCATGTACATGTATTTGTACGTGAAAGCTTTGATCTCAAATCCAGCTCTCGCACCAAGTTACAAGAAATGTTTACATGGTTTACATGACATATTCGGCTACCTGTTGGTGACGTGTTTCAACCCACCCAGAATCCTCTGTTACTTAAAAATGCAGCACTGACGTTAAGGGTGTAATCTATCTGAGTTTGCTAAAACCAGATGTTCATGTAGCATATTTGAAACCAGTGTTGGCAATATGGCACTTTTCCCTCCTTTGGAAATAAAATGTTATAAAAAATGATCTAGAGGTCAGAGGCATCGCTGCATTTTAGCTTTGTTTTAGATTTTTCACAAACACAGGAGTCAAGACGTCACGCGCCCATCTCAAGTCATACATGTTTGAACTGCTTACATGTACATGCAATTTGCAGCGACTTTAACTTGCTTGGGTGAAGGTGCCTTGAATGAAACCATCCCTGCCACTTCTTAAATCAAGTGCACTCAAGTCAAGCATTGGAAAGTAAGTGCTTATACATGACATGCTTTGATTAAGATATCTTGAATCATCGCAACACAGCGAAAATCTAGGGTTCGGCAAGGTATTCCACCATGCATTTGACTTAAATTCGTATTGAGGGACCCAGAGATCAATAGCTTTTAGTTAGTTTTTTTTTATATTTTTGGAGGCAAAATACTTTCGGAGCTGAAATAACTTGGTATTTTCAGCTTCGCAGGCGTTCTCAAATAATACGACAGTAGAGCCACGGGGCAAAATATAAAAGTATAATTCAGCTGCCATGCCCGTCTCTGCCCTTATGAGTTTTTAAATCAGTCCAATGCCCTCGCACTGCGCTCTCACTGTATATAAACAAAAATCGATGAAACTTGGTAAAGCATTTCAAGAGGGAAAAACTGCTAAACTCTGCTATGGTTAAATAAAGTAGGCACGAGCTAATAACGCAGCTTACTTTTCGATTTGCGAGATATTCACATCCAGCGATAGAATTCTCGGCAGAATTTTCGAATTTGGGGAAAAAAAGATACAGAGGAGAGGATGATACGCATTTTTTTGCAAGTAGATCAAAATCAAATTGCGAGCCCCTTTATGAATAGCGCCTCAGCCCCGCTATGTTTGTATCAATTTCGCTCTCCAGCCTCCCCATCTTCATTTCATTATTTTGCATATAAAAGATGTGGCTTCTCGCTGGATCCACTGTTAGAGTTCTATCAATAGGAGATTACATTGTAGAGCTGAGAGATCATTTATTCATTCATCGACCACAAAGGTGCATTTAATTGAGCTAACTCCTTCGTGGATGCGCTGCGAGGGAAATTCACAGTGGCCTAGCAACGAGGGTGAGAGCACAATGCAATCTCGCTCAAGAATCTCAAGAAACCTTTGAAGGATCTTTGTGTCGTTTGCTAAGAAACTGGTCAAATTTTTCAAAGAAGCTGCATTGGCGTCTGCTCGGTGTCGTGCAGAGGGAAATCATTTGCAGAGAATAGAATCAGAACTTAAGACTCGGAAAACCAGACTGTTTCAGGCGTTATTTTCTGATAACGTAGCACGTTTGAGTAGCTAGAGCTACATGTACTTACCAGCAAGCTGCAATACTTGTTAACATACAGAAATGGCCAATCTTGGGCAAAATTGCTTACCTGGAAATATAGAAAAACAGCAACATCAGAAATGAGATTTTGACAATGGCATCAATCATGTATAGTAAAATGTGCTTGAAGACGGAATTCCTTTGAAAAGCTTTCAATGAATGATGTCAGGTTTAGAATACTTGTCTAATATAAACATAACAATTGTCTAATTTATTCTTTTATGTTTTTTTTCTTACTTTTTCGCATTCTGTGTTTTCCAATTTTCTGTGCCTAACGTAACCTAAACTTATCAAAACTAATATAAAAAAGGTCATTTCTGTAATTAGCCGCCCAATCAGCATCCAGCAAGGCAATCACTGCCAGCCTACGAGCTGTTAGAAGAAGCCCACTGCCCTTATTTTCCCCGATTACTCTTCAAGCCGATATACATGTCCTACAGGTATTTGTCTGAAGTTGCAAAAGGTTTTTCATATTGTGACATATACGTATTACAACAATAAACTATCGAACATTTGAGGGAAGTTCATCATAATAGAATCAACTTGCCTATACTACTTAACATTTCGAATACTTTCAATAGAATTAACGTCATGATAAGCACTTGTGAGAAATAGATAAATGTAAACCACATTTATTTAACAGCTTCATAAATAGCTCAGTCTTTCAAGATATGAAGGCCCCTTTGTTATCAAGTGACCTGTTTTGTATTCCCACAATTATTGCATAACCAGAATGCAAGAATTCACAAGATCTGGCATCGAAAGTCATCTCATTTACCAATGGTGCAAGAGCTGGATTCATCATGCATATTGCTACCCAAAATATGCCAATTTTGACCCAAGTGAGCTAGAGATGTCCGAGCAGACCATTGCTATGCGCAGCAATAGTCACTGGCAACGTCACGAAGTGCCCGGTCGGATAACCATCACCATAAAAGCCAGCAGCTCCAGCTTATTACCATGGCTGACTAATACTAGGTAATGCGCTGACTGTTGAGCGGTAGACGCTCCCATTACCAGCACCTGGTTCCCAAGATTTCAATATGGCTTTCGCCAGGCAAGGCACCGAGGAGGTATTTCCAGAGCTTTGATGGGCTCTTTAACAGCCTTCCAGGACTCCACTGTCTCAGGGCGGCAGTAGCTCACAAAGCCATAACTCGTGAATAAAGTATACAATGAAAATGCAATGACAAGAAATTTATATTCGAGAGATAGAAACACTCGCTCACATTGAAGACAGCTGTCTGGGGATGACCTCCGCAGCCATTTGAGCGCGATGCCAGTGTTTGCCATGATCGTCCGCACATAAAAAGCGGACACTGCGTGCGATTCGAGGGGGTATAACGCACGAAATTGGAACCAATCATCCGAAAACCGCCTTACACGTGCATGCACACACCACTTGAATAGAAGATTGCTTCGAAAACCGCACTTATGGTGATACCCAGGAACAGTGTGCATTATCACGTTAAAATGAGGGAGGCGAGGTGTTAATGCCCAAGAATAACAATGAACGAAACCCCCCAAGATGTTCTCAAAGGTCAAACGCCTGCAGTTAACCAGGTGGCGCCAGTAGTCGAAACGGAATTGAGGTTTTCACACAACCGATACAATATGTAATACAATATATACATAATTTAGTTGATGGTGTGAACATGGTCCATCAGGCAATCACCGCCAGCCTGTTGCCATTATAGGAAGAATACTTTATCATAGTGTCCATACTGCAGAAAGGCGGCAGCAGGGTATTCATTTTTACAACAATTTAATACAATTTCATTCTTACATGATCATTTATACTGTTAGCTTTCATGTTACAACTGGTTTAATATCAAAACAAATGAATTTTAAGTGTTAATTCATACGTTTCATACCGGCTAATTTCACCTACTCTAATCTGACGGTAGCATTTTCAAAAAGTAGGGTTATGGAACTTCGTATACGTTAACATCATACCGTGAACTAAATGCTATTAATCCTTTCACACAAATGTCAAAGCAGCGCCAAATTTAATATCGTTTAACTGCTTCTGAAGCAACCTGCTGTGTACACGGCGCGTTGCAACCACAAGGTATGCCATCGTCACCATAAAAATATATTTTCAAAGAATTGTATAACCTTGTACGTGTGCAGATATTCAGTAAATTATCTGTCTGCTAAACGACATGCCTTTATAATAATATCGCATACGATAATATTTTCTTTCTGATGTTGAAACCTCTTTGAGCTATTGATGGAAACCTCTAGACTTCATAAGCCGTGGTGACACTGTTATATTGGTTATTTGATATAGGATTTTTGCCCATTACCAGTGTTATGATATCCTGCAGCCTCTGGCCAAGATCCCGCTGAATCAGTAGTCGATCAGATTGGCAGATGCATTGCCACATGATCCATCAGGCATTTCCTCATATCTTGACATGAGGACTACCGATGGAAATTCTTCATAGGAAGGAAAATGTGTTCATAGATGAGCATAATTTAAGAATAGGCATGAGAAAATGCTTTTCTGGAAGCACTACAGAAATAACTGGCACATTTTAAATTTAAAGCATGCTTAGGAAATAAAATTTCAGGAAAGAACATTTTGTGCCATTAGTGTTGCATTAGGATTACAACCTATAAAAACGGGCAACTTTTGATGATAGTTCAAGATTTAAATGAAAGCAAAGAACAGCAGTTCATAAGTGCCTCGTCATTATTAGGGGCCTCTGCACAACCCGTCATGTTGCTTATCATAATAAATAAAAATACCAAATTTAAACATTTGTATAATAGTTGACCAATAAAATCCAAAATAATAAGACCCTTAACAATAATCTCTGCAGAGATAATTTCCAAGAAATCATTAAAAACTGATGGGGGATAAGTCTCAGTTGTTGCAAATAGGTACGCAATATCTGCAGTTAAAATTTATGGCAATGAGATACTCTTAAGGTTTTATGAAAAATAAAATGCCACGCGCTATTATCGGTTTCCCATAATTCAGGAAATAAACACAATATTGCCCCTCGTTTAATCACTTTCCCAGAAAGCACGTTTGTTATAGAACGACAATTTTGACATTTAGTGGGCACCCTCAAGCGTTTTAATTTACAAAACCCCGCCCATCATCAGGGATGCCGTGCTTTACTACAAACTATTGGATAAGAATGTCAACGTTGTTAATAGCGCATATTTATCTAATAAAGTTAACTAGCTAGGTGACCCATACTCAGCTGTAATACATGTAGGTTTAGGGCGATAGGATAGCCAATTCACTTTGAGTAGTATAAAATAATAAAGTTAGTATAAACCGCATGTACCAATTGCAGTGTACTCTACAAGATCATCAAAATTAATGACATTGAAAGGCACTAACTTCATATAAAGTAATCCCTGTCAGAACCTCAGCACTAGCTGTAACCGCCACTTAGTTCCCAAGATTTCTTATGAACATACAAGCACTTGTGACTCAAAACTAATACAAACTAATTTAAAATGTGATTTCTGAATAAGCTACCCCTAACCACCAGGCAATCACTGAAAGCATGAGCTGGGATGGAAATCCAGACATTGTTTTATGGCGCTTATCATGTGGAACAGACTTTTTTGTAATTTGTCACTTACATGTAAACGTACCTAATCACCATTGTACTGTATATATAAATAGTTGCGTGCACAGATATTGTATGTCAACTTTTTCCAATTGCTCAGAATCACATCTTGAAGATTTTGTTTGCCCATAATGGCAAACCTTTATTGTCTCAATAATTATTGCTATCATTTTTATGCAGCCTTAGTTGAGTTCAGTTATGCAGCCTAAGATTGCCCAGTGTTTTTACGAGTGTACGTTTGTCAGATTGGTCACAACGTAACCATACAAATGATACAATGCCGAATATACAGTAGGTCAAACTAATGCTTTACATGCAAAAACCTGAGTTACAATATATGCTCAGTAAAACATCGATATCCAATGTATGCACGATCCTTTGGTGAAAAAGTTACAAAACACAAGATGTCCCGTCCCCAGACGAGTGCATCATATCAAACCCGCGGCTCATAACCGCAATTGACAAACCATATCGCGGCAAAACATCGCAGCACGACACAACAAAAAGTGTCACGATTAAACAAGACCTCCCCACAGCCTCCCAGCAGATCGTTAGCGTAAAAAACGCATTACACGAATTCCGATTTAACGAAGAGATAATGGGAAGAAAAAGCCGGAGACAAAGGCCTGGAAGCCGAAAAAACAATAGCGTCTCTCGGAGTGATTTATCCTTTCATTTAGATAATAACGTCAGTACAATTGTCACGAGCCCATAATTTGCAGCCAAAAAAGCGACACTGCGAGCAAAAATGCGATAACGCTGAATTGCGTGTCAGGTAGATACGCTCGCCTCACAATTTATGCGCCGATTTTGCATAGAAAAAAGGCTCGGAAAAGCGTATAAGCCCGTTCGCTTTTCGATAAAGCCCGGCAATAATTGTTATACGTTTAGTGCATGTCGACATGGAGTGCGCCCTGCTTTTCTCCTGGCTACGCAATCTCGTTAAAATAATAGCTGGGCCTCAGAAAGGATCAACAAATGATGGCGAAATGATCAAAGAATAATCCAAAAAGTCGAAAATGTACATCATGAGCCGCCTCGCCTGCAGCCGAGAGATATATTATTTTAGAGAACAATCGATAGATTTTTACTGTCGGTATGGCAAAAAACAAAGAGTGATTGCGTTACTCTACGTGAGGGTCAGAGAACGATTCGCGAACAAATATGTAGGCGGCGATTGATTTATTGACGACGATTCGGAGTAATGGGGCTTGCAGTGGATTTACGAGCCAGCTTCAATGACAAGTCAAACATGGCTGCCCTGATAGCAGAAATTAGTGGTTGTGTGAACATACGTCGCACGCAAGCATTCAACTGATCATTTGCATGCACTTGTCTGATGGAAAGATCCGCATTACATTCGTAGTGATATCACTGCATATTTACTGATCTTCTCAATGGTGTTATACTGACCAACAGTGGTATATTACCCGTACTTTTGCACAAACATTTATTATATTATTGCCATGTAGCCTTTACTAAAATCACTGATTTTGCAATTAATACAGTTTGTACTGGCACATCAGTATAGTAATTTTATATCAGTAGTCCAAAAAATCACTATTGATAGTGAAAACAGCATAGTGGCCGTATAGTGAACGTTCCACTATGGTTACCAACGTTAAGTGGATTCATAGTGATGGTACAGGGTGCTCAATATGCACGCGAGACAGTTGTGGAGAGATGCACTATGACATTTTATGGTGCAAAAACAACACTGTTTGATATTGACACTAACAAAGTGTTAAACTCCCGTTGGTGTCCATTTGAGAGCGGAAGGCGAAAGGTACTATCGAGAGAACCTCAGGTTCTGGTTGCATAAGGCTTGGAGGAGTGACACTGCTAGAACTAGCAGGTGGACAGGGGATCATGTCTTAAAAATCATATACATTCTATGGATGTACATGTGTGATGGGCTGAGGAAGATTATATATTAATAATTAATTCGGGTAAACTATAACCTCTGAAAATCAGACATCTTGCATAATTAAGTTGAATTCATTCTTCGCCCAATAAACATGTGTTTTGAGTTCTTTCCTACATAATTATAAAATGTTTATTATGTTGAGCTGCCAGTTAGTAAAAAATCAATCAGGCAGTTATAGTATATACAAATGTATTATATATACTGGAACCTTTGTACATACTGATATATACTGCCTGAATGCTTTATTAGGAAAGTAATCTGAAAATCATCTACGCTAGGTTTCTTTTATATCTGTAACGTTGCTTATTCCAACATCTTGTAATACATGTACTAGTATATTAAACTAACAATTACAATATCCACAGTAGAATAGCAAGACTAATCCGACCCTAATTATTTCGTATAATCCCAGTAATGCAAGCATGAATTGTTGCAGTTATATTTTCCGGTCAAAAATATGTTGATGACTGAACAAGAGTGCATTTTCTCGTTTCAGGCCAAATTTGAAGCGCTGTTATTATATTCTTTGCAATTTCAGTGTACAGTATTATTTTCTTAACACCAAGCAGGAAGAATAGGAAAACAATTGTTTAAAAAAATGGAAATCGTTGTCATAGTTGCGTTTGTTCCTCAACTCAGAAGCATTCGAGAGTACAGTAAGTATACACTCGAATTTAGTTGAAGTAAATAAAGAAATGTCAGCCAAGATTAGGACAAAACAAAAGAAACGTGTTTGTTTTCAAACGTACAGAGGCGAAACAAAAAAAATTTTAAACAAGCCTTCCCACAAATACTTCATTAGGTCTCTTTCAGAAAATACTCAGCAGGCTACTTAAGCAATCTGATTCACGTTAGCCAATGGAAGTAAGAAACTAATTGCTACTGGCGTGAAAGAGCCGATAAAACCTTATATACTTTTCACACTGTTGAAAGGATCAGAGTCTTATGAATACATAATGAAATTTAGTATGTTGCACGAGAAAGTGCAAGTTCATTTATCAGATTATATATTGAAAAACAACAGAATTCGTGCAAAAAATACAAATTTCAATATCGCCCTGATAAACCCAGCAAACGTTTTGTTGTTTGTCCAAGTAACTCTGAAATAGAAACTCGAACACAAACAGGCTTGACATAGTTTAAGCTCATCAACCATTTTCAGCAACATACAACTTGAAACCATCCAGATACCGGACTCGGCAGTAAATTGGCGGATTTCGTCAGCAATTATACTTGCAAAATTCGGCAAAATTCGCTCTGTCTAAACTCTAATCTAATCCGAAATTTGTTTTGGTCGGTAGTGGGCAGCAAGGATGGGGTGAATCGCGGGTCAGTGAGCACAGAACGTGAAGATAATAAAATTTGTATCTGCATGGACAACTGTAAATGCTTATTTGAAATTCATTTAGACATGCTCGTTTGTCGGAACACGTTTTATCTAAACTTTTGTTCAGCGCTACGTTTCGTCCGCATATTTGCCTAAATATGCAAATAAGATCGACACATTTACATAATCCTGCATTTGCATCTGCATTATTGCCGAAATGCACCGCGTGCGGAATCACAGATGTGGAAAGCAGAAATATTAAATTGTGTCTCAGTGAAAGCCGTTGGCCTTATAAACGATTTTACAGGAACTGGAAAACGTTTTCAATGCCATGCTTACTAACTCTGTCAAGTATACAATACGAAAATTCCTTATCTTGAAACTTCAGTGACTCAACCTGTGAAAGCCATGTAAGGCCATGTCTGAGACATGTTAAATTTTCTATTAAACTTTGGTCAGTCAATGTACTCTTAAAAAAACATGCTATATAACTATTTAGAACTTGCATGATATAACTGAAAATTTGTTAATTTACAAGAGAAGCAATTTTGTAATTTATTTTTGCCATAAAGCACCATTGTTTAATGGTTGATGCAACTGCCAATCGTCAAGATTACATAACTGTCAATATTGCATGGACATACTGCGCTTAGTACTTGCATATCCAATTTTTTCGGATAAAATATGATCTGAATCAATGGCAGTCAGTCGTCTTACAGATTCCCATCTCGTGTCAATGGTCTTAAGTACCATTATAAGCAGCTTATGTATGCAGCGGGGGATAACGTCAATAAATTAAGAATCGATCCAGTCGCATGTCCAAGGAGAAAAAACACACTTTAACTACACCCTGCGATCGGTTTGTGGTCACATATCCAGTATGATGGAGTGCTTGCTCAAGATGGCATTGAGTACTATCGAGGAGATTCAAGATATTTGTCAAATGCTTTAACAACTGTCAGTATTCAATAGATGCATCACATTATGCTTGCGATTGACCATACCATGATTTTTAAACCGTGATAAGCGAAGATGAAATTACATAAATTCGTATAACGTATAATGATTACGCCACTAGATTTGCAAAATGCAATGATTTACACCAACTGATTTAAAAATCAGCACGTGTATCATCACAGATGTCCCCAAGGGAATCAATGATATGCAAACGAAAGTAAACGTGCTTTGAACGTGTTCGAATTCACGATTACAAAATTAATCTTTGGTCCTATATACATGTACAAGGCGATTCAAAAACATGTACTGCCTAACAAACAATGCTATTATCATCATTTTGTACAGGTATATAAAATCTTCCGATTGTCAGCAACTGACCTGATTCCAAGAAGCAGAAATGCCAGATTTCACGGGAGACTGTCAAAATGATCAAAAACGAGCAATCTGAACATCTTCCAGAGACAGTCATTGCGACAATGGTGTAGTCATTTAGAAAAGATTAAATATCATGAATGTCCGCATTTCGTCAGTAATTGCTTTTCCTGAATTTTGAATTTGGACACCGTAAAAGATTTCAGCTGCAAATAGCTTCATTTAAAATAGCATTTAGCTGCATTTAAAATACCTTGTAAGTTTTTTATTACGAGTATTGATTCGTGCATCCTAATAATGCCCAACACGTAATCGGTGCCAGTACAATATTGTTTATTCACGTGCATGAGTGGAGTTTATGAAAAATGTAGTACTGTAAAAGAGCAGACCCGGGTGGAAAAATGTAATAGGGCCATGTATGGGATTATATATGTCATATATGCCCATGTATGTGCCATGTATGGC
>JAQFYZ010000291.1:0-50487 GCA_034695085.1 Cylindroiulus punctatus
TACATAATATCTCAAATGTAAGTTCTAAATTTGTTTTGTTTCATTTGTTGGACGTAATTTTGTTGTAATGGTCCACGAAGACTCGAAAATGACATCGTCATTACTAATGGCTTTAAAAAATGTTTCATGGGATAGTAATAATATATATAACATAGCATAAATATATTTTTGGATCAGGGACTATACCGAAAAATATCCCTTGAACTTATGCACATTCAGAAAACTAATGAAATAAAGGCATGGCGTTTGGGATGTTAATAAATAATGCACTGTAATAACTGTATGTATACAGTTGCAAAATAAAATGCAGTCACGTGTCGGTTCCCAACAGTGTCGCCCATTGAGCGAGCCTGCCTCGTATACCGGATGTACATGCATACATTATTACATGTATAAGTTTATAAATTGGCGTTTTGCATGCTACAGGCCACACCCACGATGCATTCAGGCACACTTTTCGCATTGGAATAAATGATTCGCTGCCCATTATTTCAACTGGTTTTCGTCTATCCCCAGAGGGAAATAAGGCGTATATTTTCACGTGAAATGCTTTTGTAATTATATTCGTAACAGTCACATAATGCACAAATGTTCTATTTGGCTGGCCATGCCATCACTGAAATGTGGGTGAAACAGGAATGAATCAAAGAACATGTTGTGTGATTGCTCGATAAGCAAAAAAGGCATTGTTTCAAGTTGGTATTTCGCGAAATACATGGAGATGCCTCACTTTGTTTACAGTTTAGTTTAATTAGTTAATAATTAGTTAGTTATATTGACGTCAGATTATGGCAGCTAGGACAGACCTAGCAATACACTAATTTCACACCATAAACCATTGCAAACACAAGAAACCCCTCCAAACATTAATACTGTATATTTTTGACTGACCGCCTTATAATAATTTTGAAGCAACATCAAATTTAAATCGCCTAATTGCTTCTGCCTCACCCGGTATAAATATGCACGATTGTACATTGCGTCTTTTAGTGTCTACGGTGTAATAATATGCAGTGCAGGGATGATGTACACGTATACATGCATCCCATTTAGTGACTAATCGTAATAAACATTTTAGAGAAGAATTCACCCTGATTCGCCAAAGTGAATCAAGAATGTTGACATTTCATTAATCGATCATGTTTTTATATGTCAAGAATGAATATTCAAATCTTCTTGAAAAATAGGGCTATATTAAAATCAATCGCCAGACAATTAACATGGATTCGCCCTTAAAACTGGGAATATGTTGTCGGAATATTTTACTCATACGCCTGTTTGCATAGAGACATGAATTTGCGTGCAGCACGAATTTACAGCCCCAAAAAATACATGCAATGCGTTACATCCACTGCTTCGTATTACATACCCTGCATTTGTTAGGGCTAAAACTGGAACGCATTTGCATGATTGCAATAAAAAAATTGGATAATCTACCGTTTAATCCCTAGTCCAAATGTACACAAAGTATTTACATTTCGATCTTTTTGTTTTGTTTGTCTTAAAGTGCCTAGCCTAAACAACCTAAAATGTAATTTCTTTATCATGCTACCCAACCGCCAAGTAAACTGTCAGCCACTTTCTCATAGTTTCTATAATGGAGTAGTATAAATATTCTGAAGTATCAGTAGAGCCACAACACATTAAAAATAAAAAATAAGTAGGGAAACATATTTTGAATTAATTCGAACGGTATTAGGTTTGCTTAGATGCTGACTTTAATGAAGTGTGTATCTTATGAGTATATCGTACAACGTTAAGCAGCTTTAAGGCTTAGCGAGATTATTCAACGTAGTCGATGTACACGATACTGAGCTACTAAGACTGGCATCACAGATGTTTTCGGAACCAATATGGCGTCCGAAGAGAGTATATACATGTAGTAACTTATATCTCAGTATATCTCAGTTGAAAATTTTCATGATAAAGTTTAACCTCTGCTGATTTTTAAAAACGTTGTGTTTATGATTGATAAGAATGTTAAGGCATTCTTAAACGTACAAGATTAAGTCGCTTAGTTTTGTCTGCTACACTATATAATGTTGCAACGTTACCCAAGTAAGCCCTTGCCTGTAAACTTGTTGTGCCAACCTTAACTTGATCAGAGTACAATGCATTCTTGATTTTGTTGGGAAAATAATATTAGCCAGGGCGATCAATTGCAGTTGCACAGTTACTTGCCCCATGAATTAAACAGTACTGTTTATGATATTATACATGTATGCCCAGCCTTTGGGTGGCAAATTAAATGAATGCGGTGTTATTCGTGATGGAATATGCAGATGAAATTCCTTTTCGTAATACGCCCATGCATCGTAACTGCCCACATCATCCATATAAAATGTGGGTCGAGCATATTGTATATGGTTGCCGCCAGGAAACTGTATTTCAGTGCTAAAATAATTACACTGTAGTCGAAACAACGAAATCAACCAAATTAGTACGAGTTGGCAATAAAGAATCACGAGAAACTGTCAAGATTGATAACAGAGCAAATCACAGTAACGCGAGTGTGTTGGACGCTAAAATTGCTTGAAAAACCTAGATAACTATGCCATATTTCCTCCTCGAATTCAATTTCATCCAAAATGGAATTATCGTTCGGATTTGCTTCGGATTATGCTCGGCCCATAATGTGCATGAAATATGCACATTTCCACCTACTTGACTAGTGTACAAGTATGCCACCTGTTTTACCCTTTGCGCCCTAAATGCAGCCTCGATCCTACTTGGAATTGAACATTCTCAAATGTAACTTTCTACCATTAATCAGAACAGTTTCAAGTTGCATTTGAGGCATTCTTAAATCTGGAGGAGGTTTTGCTAACTAGGATGGTTGTTGAAGTTGCCATTCCACGCTCTTCAACCCATGTAACCAAAACCAACAAAATTCTATTCCCCATCGTACTTGTTCATCCCTGTCCATTTTCATGCTGAAATCTGCTAAGTGTGAATTAAGGTCACGTTACTTAGCTCCTCAACAATCGCCACAGAGCAAAAGACACTCGTGAGTGGTCATTACAGAATTAACTGTGCTCATGAACTGACAAAGTGCGGGTGCCATATTACAAATAAAAGTCTGATGTTCGAGCTGTGTGACACCACCCCTCCTCTCCAGCTGTTGTCCATCATCGTCCAATTTGTGCGAACCCCTACCACTCCTCCAACCTCCGACGTCCTTTCCAAAGGACAGCCAATTTTCAAAAGTTCAATTTTACATCGATGATGGTGCCCATCCTAATGCGGTGACAGTTACCGGATTAAATTGGGTTGATGGGTTACACCCCCTACCACATGTTATACACCTACTGATGGTAGATGCAGTCAAACCTCGTTACAACGAATTACTGCTATAACGAACAGTACATGTATTTCCAATCCTCGTCACAGCCTATACAGAAATAATGTTAATGTATACTGTTATAACGAATTGGATAAAACGAAATATCGGTTATAACGAACAGATTTTCGAGATCCCATGCACAAACGTTACAGAACATCACTCGAAAAACACTCGCTAAACCCATTTATAAGCTCACAGAAGGTGCTGTCAAGATGTCATCGATCTGATGACAGACTTCCCGTTGCAAAACAGTTCCATTTGCACATGCAATTGCACAATCTTCAAAAAACATACTATTTCAAACAACTTTTACTCGTAGGTGTGCAGGGTAGTTAAGTGTCTGAATGAAATTTCGACTTCCTTCTCTTTCAGACATTTGACACTTTTGGACACTTAGGACAGATGTCGCAAAAGAAATAATTAACGATCATCTTCAATAACAAATTATTTCAAATAAATCACCACTGTGCCCTCAGAAAAGTTGTACAAAACTGTACAAAAAAATGTTATGCAAGTATAAATAAAACTGATTTTTAAAACTCATATTTTTTTTCTGGCTACTGATATAACGAACAAATTTTGGTGGTCACGTGCAATTCGTTATAACGAGGTTCGACTGTAGGTACTGAGTTGAATTGAATTTACGCACAGCCCCTTGCTTCCTCGGGGGTACCTCTCCCACCCCTCCAGCCTTCTTAGGGTTACCGCTTCTTGACCATCCACCCCCATTGCTCCATGGCGCAGCGTGGAGGACCCCAGGCGTCCGTGTACATGTACAGGGTGGGTCATTAATCCGTTTTCTCTTTGTCTTTTGTTTTCAGCAATTTTGCTGCACGAGCGCCTTCGACCTCCTCGCGCGCTAGTAGTGACTGCGGAGTAAAATGTCCGAATCCGACATCGCTGAGGAGGATCGAGGCATTTTCCGTCCCTTCACCAGGGAGAGTCTTAAGGCGATGGACACATGGATCGAGGCAGAAAAAGAGCGCCTTAAGGACAAGCCAGAGCGGCCGGACGACGATTTCTTCGAGGAAGCGCAACCGGATCCGCTCTTCGAAGCCGCAAATCCTCTGCCGGGCGCCCTGCAGGCAGAACTGCCCGTAGAACTCGTAGCAACGCCGCTAGAAGATATTGATAAATTTTATCAAACTGTCAAATTTCAAAAGGTGAGTGCATTGCAGCCAATGTGCTGTCCTCTCATTATTATACCACGTTTATTGCACGAAGGTAATGGGCAACTGGTGGTTGGCACGCACCAAAATATTTGGACTTGCTTTTCATGTCCCAGAAAACAACTAAAGCAGGACATGCCGGTTTAGGATACATTGCATGCAAATAACACGAGGGTAGTATTACGGAAAATTGTATCGCGAAACATGCGATGTATATTCACAGTGCTCATTGGCTGCATCAATTTACAGCTACAGGTTGCTGTTAATATGTATGGTTCGAAGTTCACGCATAGTCAATCGTGTAAAAAACTGAGCATTCACTAATTATCCCCATCCTCGATTCTGTTCCATTGATAAGTTTTGGGATGTTTTCGAGGTCCATGTCAATATCAGTTTTTTACAGTACTTTTTGTTGCAAATAGACTATAGATTTGGTTGTGTAAACCAACATCACATTGAGCGGCTAATCAACGTATTTTTTAACAGTGTAAGTTAGGCCAAGATAACCACGCAAAGTTAAACAGACAGCTAAGGCAGGTGTCATCATCGTGCACTAGACAAATACAGCTGAAATATTATACGAGGATAACAAAAAAGCCTTTTCGATTTTAAGCACATTTGATCTATGTTTGATAAAAATCCCCTGCATCAAATTGGTACAATTAGAGAAGCTCTCAAAGTTCTAGTACATCAGAGGTGACACCACTTAGCAACTTTCGCCGCTAGGGACGATATTAGAGTAAATGGCAAAATAAACTGAACATTCTCGGTTTCATCAAAGACCATTCATTGAGCCATCACATCAATTGATCATGTCAAGCTATCCTATGGGAACATGACTTGAGACAAGATGTTGGCCGCATTACACAGGTAACACACGTTGAACACATGTGATGTACTACAACCAGACTAAAAGATCACATCCCACTGATGCAAATTTGATTTCTAACTCGCATTAAACATTAACTGGACCATGTTCGAAACCGGATGACCCTGTACCCGGATTAACATTAGGAGCAGTGACGATACCAGAGCTTATATGCGAAAACACTAATCTTAAATTTTATCAAATTTAGTGAAAATCAACATTATTTAATAATACCTACACTACATAACACATTTTATTGCAGGGTAGTGCATATAAAAACGTTTAACACATAACGACCTAATATTCTGCATGTAGCATATACCATTAAGAACTTTTATTGGCATAATTACGGAGGTTTGAATTAATGGCTTAATGGAATTGTAATCGTCTTAATCTTCAAATACCACGCACGCAATACAATGGGGATTCACGCTTTTTTCTTCCGCTTCGATCTATTTATATGTTAATTAAAGAGTGCCTTCAAATCTTACTCGCGTGTGGGTAATAAATAACCTGTTAATAATTAATTTATGCTAATTTCATCTTCCTATAATCTGACGAAAGATAAAAGTTAGAATGATTCAACTATTAAAGGTTTATTGCAGTATTCAGGTTTACATGCTAAACGCTATTTTCATACTGGCATAAAAACAAATGAGAATTAAAAAAGGAAACCAAATAATCGACTTTCTGGATAAAAAGCCATACCTGCCAAATTAATATCGAACAAATTAAGAAAGAATACCTTATGGTATTTTGTAAGACAATAGGTATCTTTTGTGTTTCCTGCACCTAGCAGTTTCGCTGCCAAATTTAAATTACAGCAAGCAAATTCTATGAAGGGCCCTCGTATAATCATACAACATGTCACCCACGTCTTTCTATCACTTGATATCACCATGGCAACGTTCTCTAAATATATATCAGAGGAAAGAAACCTTAAAACGTTCGCAGATTGTGATTATTCACGCCTTGGCTTAAATATTGATGTTGGATACACATTTACCCCTTCTGTTCCTTTCAACAAATAAGAGCTAGTGTAGGTGTAGCACAATGAGGTGAACGAAATAGCGTGGGTTGGCGGATCTTAAACGAATGGCAATCACTTCATTGGCCCATTGTGTTACATCAATCGTGGCAGTTCCTAGAAGATCGCATTAACAGTCTGTTGCGCAGCCCATTAAGAAATTAGAATCCCTTTCTGGCATAATAACATAATCACCGAAATTGCACTGGGTGGCTCCTAACAGAGGGCTAATTCTTTGAAAATACATAACATCGTTAGACATACATGGTGATCATAAAATCCTACAGACATTACAGAATTTTTTTTGAATTATCTGAGCTTTGTAATGAGGGCAGGACTTTATGATCATCCAGTGTGAAACATTTTCAGAGAACGCTGCTGGCCAACTTTAAGTGCAGAAAATGGCAGCCATACAAAAGCTTTCCCTCACAGCTCGATAGCTGGCAGTGATTGCCTGGTTGTAAGGGGCAGCTAAATCACAAATTTCATTATTATGTTAGTTTAGGTTAGGTTATGTAATGTAATGCACGAGGAAACTGAAAAACACGAAAATACAAAAAAGCAAACCAATAACATAAAAGGATGAGTATCTCCAGCTAAGGCAGGTGTCATTCATGTATATGTATCATCGCAGCCGCTATTGTGGCTAAATCTTGGATTGAGTTTATCCCAGAAATAAGTTGCACATATGGATGTTTGCAGGAGATAAAAATCTATTCAACTGTGTGATTGCATAGATTTGAATAGATACAGACAAGCAGGGTTGGAATATAAGTTTAAAGATTTTGTGCACGTTTAGATCGTGACTACTTTAGCATAGCTCATTACTATACGCAAAATTCTTTCTTTGCCATTTAACTACTGGTTTATTAATCTGACTGTACTTTGTATTTATTTTCAGACCTTCATGGTAATTAGTAAAGGTAAAGACATTTTTCGGTTTAGTGCTGACGATGCCATGTGGATATTATCGCCCTTCAATCCTGTTCGGCGTGTGGCTATCTACGTCCTGGTCCATCCATTATTCAGCTTTTTTGTTATAGTCACCATCTTAGCTAATTGTATTCTAATGACAATGAAAAATCCAAGTTTCGAAAACTTAGAGTAAGTAGCACTTTCGTGTTCTTTTTACTGTATGTGTGTGTCTTTGTTTCACTAGCCCATGCATATTAACTGCTAGCTTACATTATAATTTTAATACCGATTCATTGGGAACAGAGTGCAAAATGAACGAAATTACAACGTTGTAATATGCATCGTTATACTGTATAGTGCACACTGTATACGTGCATTCTATACTGTACTGTCTATACAATTGCGTTATTGCATTACTTTCTTGGCAGTATGTTTAACTGGATTGATATGGTTTTGATGGCTGGTGGTAACGTATAAAAAAGCAACATGAAGTCTCTTCGGTGTTGAAACCACAAGAGCAGCGAGTGTTGTTTGTGTAGAGATTTGTAGAACTAAACTGTTTCATCGACTGATGATTACAGTTGACCTCACCAAATGACCTACATATACGACATAAAATGTATCTTTTACGTGAAAATGAACAATCAAGTGACCAACGAGTTGTACCGGTATAATGTGAAAATGAACACTTCAAAGTATTCATTTTCATTTCTTCATTGTTACTTTTCACGTATACACGTTTTCACGCTCACAATTAGATTGTTTATAGGGTCCAATTTAAGCGTTCAATTTACTTTATAAACCATAAATTAATTCTGTCCTGCCCTGATCTGACGTTAATGTACCTGCCTGAGGTATTCTGCCTCATCATGTATTTTTACCGAACACAGAAAGACATTAAAGCTGAAATTCGTATTGCATAGAAATTGAATCACTTAGTCCTCGCGATAAAATTATTAGGACTGTCGCAGGCTTAATATCTAATATCTATTGGATTAATATCTTGATACAGTATATGACTTTCGGCATTGCAAACCCCGCTAAGTTCTTGGTGAGCAAACTAATTACTACCTGTAGTAATTGGACTTTTCTTTCATTAAAAAGACGCTATGTCTCATAGAAACTGCATATGCCTAACTAAGGCATACTATTCCTACACTCATGTTCAGCATGGTGCGCGAATCCAATTCACTAGTGCAGAATGTAACCTGCAGTCTTGGTCGCAAATGAACTTTTCGGTATTGATTAAACCATTTGTCGAGCACAAAAGTGCCATTTTGTGCGAGACTATGTACCATCTGTAACCATATCGTGAAATGTGAAAGGTCGCCTTATTCCGACTAGTTGCAGGCTTCATGGGAGATAATATCTGTAGGACGCTGAAAAATAAATTAACTGTCGCCGAAGTAATTTCATTAAAAAATAACTGACGAAACAAAGATAATGATACATTGTATATCATGCCTCACTCCTGAGTCCGGCTTAGTGCAGAGGAAATAATTAAGAAATTAAGTGCATTGTACTTATGGTCAAATTTTACCTTAGTATTAAAACGATTGAAAAACATGTCTGTTTTGCATGAAAACTGAGAAAAAGTTTAACGACCATCCAGCTAATATTTTAACACTGAGCAGGGTGCCATTTTATTAGCCAGTAGAAGACAAGACCATACTTTACTTAATAGAAAATCGATACATTTGAGGCGAGCTATAAAGCAATAACAAAAATTGTCTCTGGCAAATTCCCATACGAAGCGAGCTACGCCAAAGTTCACCGTATCCCGCAATATTTCAGATTAGTGTTTGGAGATAAAGCATCACAACATCAGAGTTAAAATCAATAAATAACGCACGTTATAAAGTGCATTACTGGCGTTATCGTAAATTAAACACATTATAGACACAAGAACCACGACGCTATCAAGTTTACTGTTTGTTCTGTATAATTAAACACTAATCAACTAATTACACGTACATGTGTACATGTAATGTAGTTATTGCTGTAAAGATTGGGTTTCATATTTACAATGATCCCTAAGCGTTCTTGTTGTGATATATATTTTAGTTTAAATTAATTTAAGGTATTTTAAAAGTCCATGACAAGTTATATACCAAATTGTAAAATCACAGATCATCGAAAAGGATAAAAACAGTCAATATAAACGTGAAAATGACATAAGCAATAGTAAAAAAATGTCTATTTACAAAATGTAAATGTATTATTAGAGCATTTGCAATAAGACATTTTTTTACAAGTACACTGTATGCATAGTTTTCAGGGGCAATTTCACGCATAAAATCCTTTGATATTGCAGCTACTTGTAAGTTTATCTCTCGCTACTCTGGTTTATGGTTATGCACAGGATTACTTTGGTAATAATCTGAGTCAATTTTGTGGTACTGTACGTGCTACAATCTCAAAAATGCTCGAAAAATAGTCTCAGTAATCTTTGTACGACGTTCCAAGGCTGATTGCTTTGGAACGACATTGAGAAAATGACGCATTCTTCTTAATTGCCAAGCAGCTGCAAAAATCAATTAATTGCGAGAGCTAATTCTGGGTGTTGTCAGACGTTGAGTGACGGTCATCGCCACATAAATCCCAATGATCGATTCACCAAATCGCTTTTGCTTATTGATCGAACTTTCTCGCCAGGAAAATAATGTCAACGTGCAATTTTGTCTCGTGTACCGTAACATTCACCGTGTTTTCTCTTTATATTTCAGAGTCATGTTCACATCAATTTACACGTTTGAATCTTGTATCAAAGTATTGGCAAGGGGTTTCATATTGTCGCCGTTCACATATCTTAGAGACGCTTGGAATTGGTTGGATTTCATAGTCATTTCATTAGCGTAAGCACAACCTTATTATGTCGTTAACTATACAGTATGTTTATAATCACTTCTTAAACAGTGAAATGCTGTTGTTGTTTGTTGTTGCTCGCTTCATGATTGAGAGCTTATCGAGGAGATTTTCTGCAGAATTTGTCACTTTAGGGGACAAAAATGGGCAATCACCGATAGCGTCCGAGCACTGCGTGGTTGCTAACGTTACGTTAACGAGTGACGTCAAAGCTGTCGTTATGCAAAGGTTTTCATGCCGATATCAAAAAGGTTAATAGTAAGACGTTGACGTACGTTCATTGATGATTGAACGGCAACCATGAGGAAAAAATTCAAGTATTTATAGACTATACGGTTCGGCTTCCTAAAGATCGATCCCTATACTATACGGGAGAATTTAATCTCGTCGACCAGCTACGTCACCGACATGCAAATTAGGCGAAATGGCATCGTAAGCATGAGCTTAATTAGCTGTGTTTGTGTAATTACGTACCAGCGGGACAACATCTAAACTACGTGTACGTGTACACATGCATCTGCAGAAATGCATGTACAGCATGTTTACATATCCCGACTGGACACGGAATGCCCATTTTCTTGGAAATATTACAATTGTATCTCAAGTAAGGCGACAATGACAATATTATAAATAATCTGTATTTTTGAAAGTTTTGAAATACAATTGAGGCTTAGTATTGAGGTCATGATATTTCACTTTCAAACTCAGACAGGTAAGATTGATAAGATTAGTCCAGAACTGTTAAAAATGTATTAGTAAATGTACTGTCTAAAAGAAGTTTAAAAGTGAAATAGCGTGACTTCAATCCAAAGTACGCCTACACAATGATCCATGATTGATCCAGGTTGATGATCCATGGCCGACTCATTATGTCATCAAAGTTAGATTTCAGATTTTATAAGCATTTTCATCATAATTTGTCTGTAATGTCCCAACGCGGACTACCCCGTATTCTAATGATAAACAGCGATAAAAGAATGGCATGTTTCTGCACAAAAATATCACATGTTAATTCACTAAGATCGCACTCAGCCGAGAAAGCAAGTAGCACGTAGCCCCAAAGTATTCGACAATCCTTTATGTCGAAAGAAATTACGTTCCATAATTTAAGAGCGGAGTCCGTTCACCCTAACGTTTTTTCTGCTCAAAGTTTGGGTGAATGGACTTTGAATTACTTAAATGAAATGCATCAAATGGGAATGAAAAACACTAAGTTCCTCAAAGGTCCGCATGTTTGCTGTTTGTAGGTTCCAAGTTGACCTAACCATGTTTATTATGCTAATAGCCATAGCTCGACTTATTTAGGAAGGAAGGCAAGGTGAACCAATACAAAAAAAATAAACGTGTTTGTTAGTTCGGTTAATCATAAATTGTAGATCAATGAGTAATTTGTAAATTTATCCCGTTTAATTTTGGCCAAATCGATCAGTTTGTAACCGAAATATTTTGTCCTCAAAGTACGCAATAACGTCTTGAATCAATCATAGGAGAAATCATTTTGCGAGAAAATCAATGGTGAATTAATGTATGTATGAAGATTCGGAATTTGACCCCCTTATAACGATTCTATCCTATGTGTGTTATCGGTGAGAAAACCCTCGGTGATCATAGGTTGATGTTAATGACTCGTTATGGATTATTCTAATTTGATTGCATTCCAACAACCGGAGAAAGCAGCGATTAATACGCAGTAATGCAATAATGGTAATAAATTGAAATTAGGGCCACGTAATTGCTGTTTATGTAGACATCTGCCTGACACTGCCACTACGAGCGTATAACAATTAGCAAGTCAGGGCAGTAGCTGTCTTGATGAGTTTGATGATGGGCATCTGGTGCGTAATTTTGAGCATAACTTCATTGAGAGCCAGTAAGGTTTACATACAGCTGCATGAAGACTGCTCAATGGTTGGTTACAGGCCAATAATTATAAAAAACTTGGGAAATCTAATAATCGAATATGATAACCATGGAGCTTTCGAATCTGATATCTAACTGGACTTTGGACCTTGAAGCCATGATATTTGGCTTTCTAACATTTGAACAACAAACATTAGAGGTTTCTCTTCAATACGAAAGGTGTAGAAGAAAGCTAGATGAGTTTATGGGCGATAGAAAAACATGTACTGTATGTAAATTTATTTCCAACTTCTGCACAACGTTGCAGTGTGGTAGTAGATCGAACAACATTGGGCTTGTGACTTTACAGTGCAAATTCCACACCTGTTATTGATATTATAATGCAATGATGGCATGTGCAATTCAGACAAAGTTATCTATATCACTCTTACCCGGCGCCGGAATACAATATGGCCATACCTGTCCTTGTGTTTCGTAAAAGACGAATTGTCATCAGAATTACATGTGTTATTGCACGAAATTTTGTAAATATGGCTTAACGAGTACAGTGTTGTGCAATTATTCAATACTTTAATTTGTTTCTTTTCAGGTATCTTACAATGGGTTTTGAATTGGGTAACCTCAATGCCTTGAGAACATTTCGAGTGCTCAGAGCATTAAAAACAGTAGCTATTGTGCCAGGTAAAGATCAATTTATGAATCAATTCGTGATCATTAAATAATCACGTTTTCATTACATTGCAAATGGCGTGAATATCATTGCAACACTACCGGTATTTTAAAGGGCGTTTGGTCGAATCTTTAATTAAATTTCCCTGATTTTTCCAATATTTCCCATAAACTTTTTGAAACATTTCAATTTAAAACAACCGTTTTACGGGTTAGACACACGCCAGAAAAGCCCAAGTCATGTGTTTAACCGACTACTTTGCATATCCATTGTCATCGATTCACTCGATGTGATATTTTTTTCCTATCAGGATTTCATTGCATCAATCAATGTTTCAATGTTTTTACCCGAGCTGGCATTTCCCTAACTTTTCCAAGTTTTTAGGGCTTTTTTACACGGCCAGACACCCTGTACGATACTCTCATAAAAGTGACACTAAAGCATGGAGTCGATAAGGAAGAGTTTCTCGCATTTCTACGAATTGTATCTAATCGTAATACTTTTTTTAATTCTTCAAATTCGTATTTCAGGTTTGAAAACCATCGTAGGAGCAGTTATAGAATCTGTAAAAAATTTGAAAGATGTGATCATCCTCACTCTCTTCTCCCTCTCCGTATTTGCCTTAATGGGGCTTCAAATCTACATGGGGATGTTGACGCAGAAATGCATTAAAGATTTCCCTATCGATGAGATGAACCTCACAGATGAGAGTTGGGCCGCATTCGTGAATAATGACAGTAAATCAACTGTTTGATAAACGCAATTAACCTCCATCAATAGTTGAAATGTAACGGAATTTTCTTTTCAACATTTAGCCAATTGGCAGAAAAGACTACCGCCGTTTACTGGCTACGAATTATGCGGCAATTCAACCGGAGCAGGGCAAGTGTCTAATAGCATAAAAGTCCATACTGGAATTCCGTCAAATGCAATTCTGGTGCAAATTTGAGTAAAGTTCCCGTTTGTTTTCACAGAACGTGCAACCCAAACCACACTTGTATCCAGGGGTGGGGACCAAATCCTGACGGCGGATATACCAGTTTTGATTCCTTCGGATGGGCGTTACTATCGGCTTTCAGGCTCATGACTCAGGATTTTTGGGAAAATCTGTATCAACAGGTAATGCATACGTTTTCAGTGCGTTCTAAATGTTCGGCAGCATAACAAGCGCGAATGCTTTATTATTCTAATGAAGCAATTATTCACCATCATCGGTGATGAGTATCGTTCAAAAAGTGGCATATTCAACAGTCATTTTCGTACCGCTGACATACCCAAAATTTCAAAGTTGATTCAGTTTTATTTCAAATCTATTACCTAGGTTATACGCAGCGTTTACATGTATATACTTGTTTATTTATTCTAAAAGCGACCACGACCGTCCTTATTCCTGTAATCTTCTGTATTTTTAGCAAATTGATTAATAAATTGTAAGGAGTAAAGTATGGGTTTATTAACCCTACAACGCTAGCCATTAGCTGAATATAGAATTAAATTTAAAAATATTGTTTAAAATCGTGCGTGTGTACGTCACAGTGTTCAGGAAATAAAAACTTTAGAAGTAATTCTACCATTTGCCATACTTTACTCCACGTAACTCTTAACAGTTTTTAAGAATTAATTCGTGATGAGAATAAGACTGCATGATCACTGTTAGGCTTGGATGTACAATTGTCTGCCTGATCAACTTGGAATTATTTGTTACTACATAGCAGTGCCATTTAAATGTGCACTTCCTTTTCTAGGTGCTTAGAGTGGCAGGACCATGGCACATGATCTTCTTCGTAGTGATCATCTTTTTGGGCTCATATTATCTGGTAAATTTAATTTTGGCCATTGTTGCCATGTCTTACGACGATTTGCAAAAGAAAGCGCAAGCAGAAGAAGACGACGCTGTACAACAAGAAGAAATCTTAAGAGAGGTTCATTATCTTTCATATCTCGCATCATGTCTTGCATTTTCCATGTTTTCTAATGCCTCTCGTTATTTCCACGTAATGTCGATCATTTACATTTCTTAAAACAGCGATTCGGCCTACCACCAATGCAGGTACTTAACATTTTTTTTAAATATGTACTGATATCAACCATACGAGAGTACTAATACGCTGTATTTGATGAAAAGAGAGATGATGATAATATGAATGAAGAGGGTATGGTAGGTAGTCCATCCGACCTATCCAGTACCGGATATGACGTATTCATGGATAAAGGTACCGATGAGCAAACGAAGCCGGAAAAAATGAGCATACAGTCAGACGGAGGCGAGAGTGTGATAGAAACAAAACCTAGAGCCAATGGCAAAATGCGGAAGGTAATCAACGATTTTTACAATATGGTATTTGGTCACAAGAAAATGTCACCTAATGCCACCTTTCTCCAGTCTACTGAATACAGATTGTCTATATTTCTCAAAGCTCTATAAGTTGTAGAACTAACGCTAATCTACTTAATCTCAATTTTGCAAAAGCGTATCCTTAATTATTCTACAGTTATTAATCCGTACATGTTTCTTTACCATGTAATTTATTAAGGCAACAGGTGGAACGGAATAGTTGTTATCATAGGTGGCCATAATTGGATCAAAAATCAATAGATCATCTGATAATAATTTACGTCAGATTAGGCTCTGAATTCTTTAATTATAACGAATTCCATTGATGCAGTTCAGTCACCATGAAATGTCAGTGCCAATGAGAAATCCTGAAAGGTTTGTACGAGCAATGCAAAATTTGTCATCTAGGCCACCCTATGAATGTTTAGAGCTAGAAAGTGTTGAACGTACAAGTATTACATCAATGCATCGCTTTAATCTACGAATCTAGTTTTCGTATGTAACAAACCTCCACTATATAGCGACATATTTTAGCCTATAGACTGGTATAGCGTACCTGTCATAGCCGGATTAGTTGTGTAAAGAAGAAAGTACTGAATGGTAATGTCAACGTAGTTCTAGTTGAACATGTGCTCGCTTAGTCAATGCATGTTCGAGTTGTAGTAGAAATTTCTGTATGATCAAAAGCTAATGTTCTCTAAATTGTTTACAGGGGAGCATGAGCTTACCTGGTTCACCGTTTAATGTCCGTCGAGGCAGCCGAGGGAGTCATCAACTGCCCTGGCGCCCCAATGGACGTCGATTTGGCGACAAGAAACCGCTAGTGCTGTCCACCTTTCTGGACGCCCAAGAGCATCTTCCCTATGCAGACGATTCCAATGCAGTGACCCCTATGTCCGAGGAGAACGGTGCCATTATCGTACCCTTTTACGCTAACCTCGCCTCCCGGCATGGCAGTTACACGTCACACGGCAGTAAAATGTCCTATACGTCACACGGTGATATTAACGGTCGTCCTATTACCAAAGAAACTCAATTACGCTCACGGTTACAACATAACTTGCAAACCCTCGTGCCAGAAGTGGTCATTGATGCCAAGCCAGATTTTGTGAGTAAACGCCATGACCTTTGACCCGCATCGTTCCAACTACTTTCCCGCTTGACTCGCATGCTTCTCTTTTTCATACTGCAGGGCAAGCAACTATCCCTCTTCTCCAAGGCTTCCGCTTTTTCCTCAAACTATGCTGAGGTATGGTGCTTTGCATTCGCCTCTAAAACTCTCGTGCCAGTGTTTCTCAAACCGGGGCCAACAGAGGAATTTCATAAATTCCGAAACCGCCAAAAACCGATTTATTTAGGAATAATCCCACCGGAGAAATAAATTAAATGTGTACAATGTGCTCAAATAGATTATGAAAAATTCAATGGATCACATGGTAAAATGGAATGTGGGTTTTCAAAAAAATTCGGGAAGCCTATAGTCCGCCACAGTAGCGCTACTATAGTAACTGTTTGGTGAACATCGAATCAGAATAATTCCTAGTATTTAGGCTCAGAGCTTGGGAGCTTTTAACATGTTTTTTCATTTCGATGGACGGTAGAATAGAAAGTTTGAGAAACACTGCGTTCAGCTGTCTGCCAATGCTAATTCTGTGTCCATAAATGAAATTAAAAATAACAAAAGTAATCGCATTATCTATGTTTATTTCGCATTCAGCCGGACTTTAATGCAAATCTGACATTAAAAAGAACCCGAAACCACGTCACGTGACGTCATACTGATTAGGAACTGCGATATTTAAACGTTTGAAATCTCCGGGCAGAAAATAACTGCATGAATGGGACGTCCAAAGTTTAATTTATGAAACCCACCCCGGAGGTTCTCGAACGTTTAAATCTCACTGTTATATAGTGTCATTGTGCGTCACATGACTCAGTGTCTACCCATCCGTCTAAGTTTAGCCTGTGTCATTGGTCTCCTCCATATTTTCTTGAATTTACCGCGCAAATAACATAGTGCTGATGCGTCGATTGGTGTCACGTGACGATGCACGAGGCTAATGTGACATAAATGTACCATTGGCAAACACGTATGCATGGCTCATTATTTTTGTAAGATATCATCCTCGCGTTTCATGTATTCAAAACGTTTCTCGTGCAGGAATCCTCCGCAGATAGCGAAGATTATGCTTTTAAAAATAAACAACCTGATAACCCCTTCGTAGAACCATCTCAAAGAAACGCACTACTAGATATGAAAGGTAAAATTTGCCTCCTTTTTTGAAGCAAGCCCTTGTTGGTGCATGTTAGTATTGATGATTTTTATTTTTGCAGATGTTATGGTATTAAATGAAATTATTGAGCAAGCGGCTGGTCGGCAAAGTAGGGACTGTGAACATGGAGGTATCTATCCACTCTAAGTAATAATTAAATGTCTACATAAGTTTATTACACTCACTAATATTAGTTGCTTTTAATTCCAAAAATCTTTATAGTGCATTCTTTTTTTCTGCATCCTATCAAACACTTACAAAATTCCTCTGAATAAATCACAGTCATTAGCTGGCCACACACAAACGCGGATTTTTTTGACAGTTTTGGATTTTCGCATACCAAATTTCCTAGCAATCAGTAACCAGTAATCAATGAATTTTATTTTTGAATTGACGCCATTACAAATTAATCAATAATGGGACTAGGCAGTTACCTGCTTCTACTTCAAAACAGTTATAATAACTATAATAATAATAATAATGATAATAATGATAATAATAATAATAATAATAATAATATTAGCAAAATTATGGTTTGTAGGATGCCTGTAATTTCTAATAGTTCAAGTTTGCAGTTCACAATGGACTTTTATTCAGTATGTACCGCACTGGCAGTGATCATAAGTTTTCACAAATCAGGTCATTTAAAATGGATGCCGTTTAAATCAATAACGCCATATCTTCCAAATTATAATAGCGCAGCTATAAAGCAGCTCTAGATTGTGCATGTTTCGATGTGCATAGTCTTATTTTGAGCACATATGCAAATTTGCATAGACCGTGTATTTATATGCCAAGTCACACAATGTACTTGCATATGCAAATGCAGAGCTGTGCTCAAAATAATTGGTTATTCTGTGACTTTTTTTGGTGACCATTGTAACTGCATGATAGTTTTGTGTTTGCAACGCTTCTTCAGTAGAAGTTACTTAAGGAAAAATCTCTAAAGTAATCGATGCTCTACACAACCCTGCAATAATGCCAATACTCATTGACGGTGTAGGTTTCAGATACAGTAATATTTTGATGGTAAGAGCTACTAAGACTGTTGCTGACAACTTTGATATTAGTTTATACTTCATTCTTCCAATAGTGGTTACCGGTCTCAATATTCACTTGACTTAGAGCGAGTGAAATTCATTTCATGTTAAATGTTAATATTTGGTTATCAAACTATTTAAACACCCATTTGTATACGTGTTTTGCGTGATCGTAATGTGTTTCATTCACGGAATAACCTCTTAGATGAACGTAGTTGAAGTTCGCTTTTCTTTCTTTCTCTGTAAACTATCAGAGATGCTCGATAAATTTCTATTTTTTGTGCTTCAAATATCCAAACCTCATCTGCCAGTCGTCCACTGAACGTCACATTGCTTATCATCCGTCCAAATGACATAATTAGCAATTAATCTCGCTAAATTCCAAGAATGAAAGAAAAGCGAACAGTAGTGAACTCGTCTTGCCGAAAATTCTCAAGTGTTACTAAAACAATATACAGTATCCATCTATTATTTTCCCACAGATGAGGAGGAAGAAAAACCCAAATGGAAAGAGCGTTGCATAGCTTGGTGTTTGAAATACATAGATGTTCTCTGCCTGTGGGATTGTTGCGATTGCTGGGTCAAGTTTCAAAGTTTCCTGTGTCTCATTGTATATGACCCATTCGTCGAACTATTTATCACGCTCTGTATTGTAGTCAACACACTGTTCATGGCTATGGACCACCATAAAATGAACCAAACCATGGTGGATCTACTTAAGGGCGGCAACTACGTAAGTCCAAGTACAAATACAACAAATTTTCCCATTCTGTATATCTTTCTATATATATGTCATGCCAAATACGACTAAATGTAAATTCTGATCAACCGGCTGCGGCTTATCGAACATCCGATCAAAAAAAACCACTGAATTGACGATCTAATTGGATACAATCCTAAGTAGGGAGCTTTTTAGTGAATTTTGATTTCTTCCATCAAAAAGACAAATTCAAACAGATGAGATTAATCGAAATTTTATTAAACTAAATTGGGATAAACGCGTTTGTGTTTTTGCAAACGACCGTCTGAGTACCCTTATATTTATATTTCGATCAACTGCACATAGCTAACCAACCGCCAGACAATAACTGAAAGCCTACTAGCCATTAGGAAAAGCTCACTTACTCATAGCGGCTACTTGCTGGAGCAGGGCGTGTAAAGTAGTATAGCCCTGAAAATGCATTTCAATTTTGGTTTGAACTCTGGTCAGGTTTGCCACCAACATGCATCAAAAACTTTGTTCAGAATTTTCAAAGAAATCATCTTTTACGTACAAAGTAGCACAAAAACGATTCAATGATGATTGTTTGATGCTGTACGCAGATCCGAAGTTACTGTAACTCACTGTGTTATAGCACTTTCCAAAAAAAAGCAGGCTTCTCGAACTCGATACGCACTAATTTTACATCATGAACAAAATTCTAAGAACCCCTCTACACATTGGTGTGTGCTCTGGTTAGGCACCTTCTAAATGTTGAAGCAACACCAAATTTAAACCATTGGCTTATTTCTGTCTCACCCTGTATGTGGTTCACATTCAAAAACGCTTGTTTGCCTTTTACGCATGATGAATTTTCCCTTCTTCATCCTTAGCACTTTCATTCAACCAATGCTCAATACAAGGTTAGTATGTGTATGTTTTGAGCGAGGACTTTGCATGCATAAGGAGACCAAAATAACCCTCACTTATGAGCGGTTTGTGCCATAAATTATTTATTGCAATTTTTTTAAATGAAAAAAACCACGATAAATTTCAACCTGCCAATTAGCATATGTTGTACCATTCATTACATTGCCTTTTTTCAGATATATGTTTACATGAAGCCGTTCAAATATGTATAGCAATTAATTTAATATTAATAATGGGAGTTAAAGGGGTCCAAAACACTCAAGGTGGCATTAAACTAGGGCATTCATCATTGTGGTCACAATTATCATCACCATAATTTATGTTTTGTTTAGGACCCATCTTACTTTCGAGCATAAAGCATTGTTTTTGCATGCTTTTTGTACACAATACTGCCACCTGCGACTTTCACGTTTAAATAATTGCATTACTTTCAAACGTTTCCTCAACTAAGACTAAACTCTATAAAAGTGGCTATGTTCCAGGTCTTCCAGAAAGGTTCCAGATTTGTTAAGACCTTATTATCTAAACTCCAAACTAAGCATTCATTTAGTAAATAGATGCAATCAATATTTTTTTTCTTTTCAACAGTTCTTCACAGCTACCTTTGCCATTGAAGCCTTCCTGAAGTTGCTGGCTATCAGTCCAAAGTTTTACTTTAGAGAAGGGTGGAATGTGTTTGATTTCATCATAGTAGCTCTTAGTCTTTTGGAGCTAGGCTTAGAAGGTGTTTCCGGCTTATCCGTATTGAGGTCATTTCGATTGGTAAGAATTGTCTACTAAATTTACCATATCGCTTTATTCCATCCATTGCAACCTACAACTTCGTAGTTAATTTCCCAACTAGGCAAATAATCACAAAAAATATTCAAAATTTATAAAGAAGTAAAATAAATATTGGATCTTTAGTTTCTGAACAAAATTATGAAAACGATAAATTCATAAATTAAGTATCACCACAACGTTATTCATTGCATTCGTACTGTTTTGGTCTAAGTAAGACCGCGACATGGTTAAGTCTCGTTAATATTAATTACACGGATTCTTCCAACCTGAGGAACTTTATACAATTTCACTCTTTGTTTGCCATAATTAGAGTGCATTTCTAATCATTTATTTCAACACACAACTTTTAAACTCGCATATAAGCAAACATTGACAGGTCGCATTTTTTTTTCAGCTCCGAGTTTTCAAATTAGCCAAGTCCTGGCCAACGCTTAATCTTCTAATTTCCATTATGGGTCAAACAATCGGGGCTTTGGGAAACCTAACATTTGTATTGGCCATCATCATTTTTATATTCGCTGTTATGGGAATGCAGTTATTCGGGGATTCGTACATCAATAACGTGCACAGGTTTCCTGACCAAAGTATGCCCCGCTGGAATTTCACCGATTTCATGCACTCCTTCATGATTGTATTTCGTGTATTGTGTGGAGAGTGGATAGAATCCATGTGGGATTGTTTGCTCGTAGCAGACTGGCCATGTATTCCATTTTTCCTAGCAACTGTGGTCATTGGAAACTTGGTGGTAAGTACGCGCGTTGCCATTAAATGTGCGCAATATTTCTTTCGCGAATTGGTTTCGTTATATGGAAGCGTTATGTCATGTCACCAACAAACGCACGCATCCTAATATATAAAAGACCAATATACAAATTTGTTCTCACTCATGCAGACACTGCTATTAATGGCTGCCCCAGAACATAGTGTATGCCCAGACCAACTGTCGACTTTAGCTCAATGCCAACTGCTGAAATTGAAGGCAAAATCTATTAAACATCGAATGGCTTTTATGGTCTAGTACAGTATATTGTGTAATTAAATGAATGAATTTTGTATATTGTGATCTGCATTAAATGACCACTATACATGTATATGTGTGATAAGACACGTTTCCATGTAACAACATCAAATGTCAACCAAATTAAAGAGTTTAATGCGTTAACATGGCCTTCTTGATATTTCCTAGGTGTTGAATCTATTTCTGGCCTTATTGCTGAGCTCCTTTGGTGCCTCCAACCTGTCTCAGGCCCCCGCCGACATTGAAACCAACAAACTGACGGAGGCCATTGATCGTATTAATCGATTTACTGCATGGGTTAAAAGGCTAGCCAGATCGTGAGTCTTTTGGCCAAACGAAGAAACGTTCTTTTCTAGCTTTTTGACAGAAAATGCACGACTGTTTTTTTTCTTTGAAAAACTCTGTTCAAGAGTAAAAGTGCAATTCTGTGAAGAACGTAGAAATGCATGGGTATTTGTTTGGTCATATATGTATGATCAGTTTCATAACATAATCCACTCTTTTCACGAATTCATGCTAATTATTGGCTACGGCGCATTTTCTTACGCTCGCAACAGGTTGGCTTTAAGCGCTGTGAAAGCCATTCGTGCCAAAGTGACCAATCAGATTGCTGACCAAACAACAGATATCAGGGAAGTCGACATGGATGACAATGTAGGAGATATTATGGTGGATGGACAACTGACCATGAGAGATAAGAAAAGTCCGAAAGAACATCTGGCACTCGAAGTAGCATTAAATGATGTAGTTGAAATTACCATTCATGGTGCGTATTAAGCGTACTCAATCGACATTTAGGTATGCGGAAACATGCCCGGTTATTTTCACCCTTTATCTATACTTTAAGGTGATGCAGTAAAAGTTAAGAAAAACAAAGATCAGTGGAATAACAAACCATTATGCAATTCAGTGAAGAGAAAGGATGAGAAGGATAACAAAGATAAGGTGCTCAATGACATTGGAATAGAAAACCCTAATACGGAGAATGGCTGTTGAATACATGAAGTTGCTGAATAGTTGAACCTTTTTGTCAAATAGGAGCAACAAGTCAATTTACTTCCAAAAGCACACAGAAGACCAGACGACGACACTCTTAGTAATAATTCCTTGGCAAGCTTCAAAAAAGAGCAACTAACTTCGAAATCAACAAGTAGAAGAACGAGCTCAGGGTCAACGAGTGAAGAAGAGAAAAAAGATGCCAGCAAGGAAGATCTTGAGGATGATGATGAAGGTAAATTTTAAACCCTCATAATTAGAAGAAAAAATTCCGCCTTTATTTTTTCCTAATTCCTACCTCTTCATTAACTTTTTGGTTAACACATATTAATAAATATCCAATAACTGCGTCCTAGACTTAACCACATTTTAATTTCTACAGTATAGCTTACTTTGAAAGGTATTAATATGGTCTGGTTTTTCAATAACGCGTAACACAAATTTAATTGATGCCACGCATTGTCATCAAAATGAAAATTACTATTCGCCTCTCATTTAGTGTGCCAAAATAATTTACGTTAAATTACGCACCTGGTAGGAGTTTCATTTCGATTCGATAATCTTATTTGAATTAGATAATTAACATGCATTGTATGCCTTTAATAAATTATGTTTCTGTCTGATTGAAGGAAACAGGTTCACCGACGTTAACATAATAATATAATTTTCTATGTTATCTGAATTTAATGTTGATTTAGAAAAGTTTCAAATCCCCCTTACCAAGTTGCAGTTACTGATTACCATTTATTTTATCCCATTTCTTTCTTTCTCAACCTTCCCATTCTAGTTTCACTTCACGTCTTCCCATGCACATCTCTATCATTGCACTTAACATTAATTTTGCACGTCCAAATGCATTACTTTTTAAACTATTCAAAATCTATTAGGTATCTCTTCTTTCAGTCCTTCATTACAAATCCCTATAATTCCCAATTTCCACTAACAAACCTCTACTTTAATAACAGAAGATGAGCACGGATTAGATGAGGATCAAGAAATGTGCACTCAGGACGTAGCCATAGAGGGCGTGGACACCATTATCACCACTGATGCTGCCATAATAGAACCGGAAACCGCGTCAGATTGTTTCCCAGAGACCTGGTACGTTCGGTTTCCATGGTGTGCGACAACAGGGACGCCATTCTGGGACAGTTGGAGTAATCTTCGCAACAAGACTTTCACACTCATCGAAAACAAATACTTTGAGACGTTCATCATAGTAATGATCCTGCTTAGCAGTCTGGCTCTTGTAAGTAATCGTTCATTTCAAATAAGTGTGAACAAATTTCAGGGCTATGGACTAGACGACCACGGTAATGCTTTTTGCTCGTGTGTCAAAAACTCAATTAAATACGTAGATATATGCTCTTTTAAAAAATATATGCTTTTTGAAATCGAATTATTCAGTAGAATTTAGATACATGTCATTAAGAATTCAAGAGGGTCGTGAACATGTTGGCTGCAATTGACTTTCCCTTATAGCTATTAAGTTGGCAGTGATTGCCTAGCGACAAGGGGGCAGTTAAGTTATAAATTATATTTCATGTTTGTTTTTGTTAGAGAAAAAACAAATTTCTACAGCAAATAGAAAAAAAACAAAACATGAATTTCTGTAGCAATGACAAATATGTCATTTTTCTTAATTTTACAAGTAGGGTTCGAATTTAAAACTATTGTTCACATTTGGAGTGGGGACACCTATTTTTTACTAATCTATCAAATACACCTGTATAATACACAGAATAGCTTGCTCGATGCAGATAATGCGCACCTTATTTCCTATTAAACTTTCCAATGTATTGTTAAGTAGTTAAGAGCAAAAAAGCAGCATTTTTACTTAATGCAATATATGTTGTAATCCGTACAGGCAGCAGAAGATAAATTCATTGATCAGAAACCATGGTTGCAGGAAACCCTAATCTACATGGACCGGATTTTCACAGTTATCTTTTTCATTGAAATGCTGATTAAATGGCTTGCCTTGGGATTTCGAAAGTATTTCACCAACGCCTGGTGTTGGCTAGATTTCGTCATTGTACTTGTAAGTATTATCCATAATTCTATTATCAACCCTGATCCTCAGCGTTACTTTCGGTTAAAAGAAATGGAAATGGAATGTCCCATTTGGCGAATTTAAAATATATATATATATATATATATATATATTAAGCTGTAATCGGAAATTCAAAAAATGTTGCAAAATTCCCTGATACATGTAATAGGAATTGTTCGGCGTTTTCAAAGCAGTTATGTTTGATTATTCGCTTAAGTGATACCAAAGAAAATACATGTATATTCGCCAGAGATGATTCCATGACCATAATTATAGAGCCCGTGCTCTGGTTATTGTCCAACAACCGATGAACTTATTTGCAATATTAACACATTATAGTGAATACTTAAGAATGACGCAACAGACATACGCTATTTTGAAAGTTAACGCGTGTTGCTGTTTAAAAATATTGAAATTTTATATTTGTTACTTACGGTTTTGTAGAACAGTATCATTTGGCAATTGCTTCTTCCCTAATATTATCCAAACTGTCTTCACGGCATCATTTTGAAGTGAATCTAGAATAAATAATGAAACAAAATAAGTTCGTCGATTGTGTACATATAAGCATGCTCGGTATGTTGAATGATTGAGTATTAAATTCATTGATTTCATATTTCCAGAAAAGTATGTCTGCCACGCTCTCATACATTTCCATTTCAAATGTGTATAATAAGATAAATGTTTTCAGATATCTAGATCGATGAGCAACTGTGATACGCAATGACAATTTCGTCTACTTCCCTATTTTCAATCAAAAAAATTTCTTCCAGGGCCCGTAGAGTTGAACGAAGGTCTAAGTAAAACCAACCCTTCATCAGTTTTTTTCACATTGTTTTAATGATTCGTAAATTGCATATATCTTGACGGATTCCAAGATCAGTTAAAAGAAATCATTTCTAAAAGATGACCTATCTCGCATTCGTATTTGGGATAAAGAATTAACTTTAACGATTTAGAAGGCGAGAAAGTTGCTTCCTATAAAAGTACTCTACCCATGCCATTTTAATCGTACACGTATTTCAATCAATAGTTTCCGACCATTCGTCTAAATAATCCCCAATCAGAAAAACTGCTTAATGTTAAAACCGTCAAAAACACCCCATCTCGTTGAATTCAGTAAGAGGCAGACAATAGCAACGCTGTTTTGGATTTTTGTGTCATTACATATCATTGTTTTTGCTTTTGTTTTTGCATCGTTTTTTTCGTCTTCAGCTATCTTTATTGAACCTCGCAGCGATCGCAGCCGGTGCTAGCAACATTCCCGCGTTTCGGTCAATGAGAACGTTGCGTGCCCTTCGACCTCTCAGGGCCGTTTCTCGATGGGAGGGCATGAGAGTAAGTAGACGTGTTATCGTGCGTAAGTGTGTCGACACAACGGACACGTTGCACCCTCACAATGAAGGGCGCCATCACTGCACCTTCTGATCGTACATGTGGAGTGTTGGAGTTCAATGGAATGATCGTCATTATTTCGATATACCGTACTGCTTCTTGCTATCTTGTTCCGCAAATTTCAGGGAATGGACTTTGCTTGCCACTGGCGACGCTGCTCTGATAATATCGTCTCAAAAGACAGTAGGCCTAGTCTGCAGGTAGCAGATCCTTAAGCATGAACTACATGTACATACATGTAAGAATTGATTCTATCCATCTATTCATGTAAGAATTGAGCAATGCGTGGCAAGTGGCAAGCAGGAAGTGTCAGTGTGCTCGTCCTCTCCAATACGTACATGCATATGCCATGGATGACGAGTGGAAACCTTGTCATCTTTCCCATCCTTCTGGCTGTTCAAACACAGATCGACTCAAACTTTGGTTGACTTGCCAAAGGTTGGGTCGGTCCGTGTCAGTGGCATTAACCGTGTGTTCTTTTCTGACTTCCTTCTTATGTGTCGTCCATCTTTGCCGCTCACTCTCGCTTTCTAGGTGGATGTTGCATCGCGAGAGCTGTGACAGGCCGCATTCATTAATAATTGTGTTTATGTTCCTATGTGATCCACCAGTCAGTGAATACTCTGATTTCTCTGTAGGCCTAACTATGATCATCTCTCTCTATCTCTCCCGCTAGTGTTTTCTCTGACCATAGTCCCCCCCCCCCCTCCCTTACAAGTTCCGAGTGACTTATTGATTCCCTTGTTTCTCTGTTTACACCCAATCCCATTATTCCATCAGCTCTCATTAGTAAATATTGCAGCATTCTTGGCGGGAGCTGGCAACATTGCCGCTTTTAAATCCATGAGAACTCTGAGAGCTCTTCGTCCCCTTCGAGCTTTGTCTCGCTTGCAAGGGATGAGAGTAAGTAACACATTCCAGAAATGGCCGAAGACTGTCGTAGACTTCTTTATCACAGTCCTTTTCTCCATCTAGTGCATGCTTTTCTTAAATACTTTTTATTCTTATTTCCCATCTCAAATAGTCACACGGAAATACGCTATAATCAAATTTCGAGACGACTATCAGATATCAGATTGCTCTCGCAGTCTGACAATTTTGTGAACATGCTCTCCAACAACAGAATAAGAGTAAAAACCAAAAATACTATTTAGCGAAATGCAGATTCGACATCCTAAGACACGCAAACCTCCCATAAACCTAAACTCCTCGAGACACTCTTGAGACACCGGCTGTTTAAAACGTTATAATGCAATACCTATCAAAGATATGTTTCTCAACAACAGTGGGCATTCTTCCTACGTCTTAATGACATTAAAAGATTCTCCTCGAGAGCCATAATATCTCCCAACAGAGATCTAAAAGATCGTGCTAATAAATAGTCACTTCCAAATGCAATCGTTTGCACATACACTGTACTAAACTATTCATACATACGATATATTCAGACATATCATCGTACCATCGTACAATTGACATACATGTATCCCCAATTTCATTATTCTAATATTCATATAGAGCCTTGCAATATCTCATATCTATGTCACTGATGCATGGTAATGCAGCACGCATGGCATGATGTTAGTTCGGAGAGGCCTAGTTCGAAATCCTTCCAGAACCAATGCAAATGTAAAGGGAACTAACCGTACCATTAATCAGTCTTCTTGGTTAATGTATTAGTGACGGAAATTACGAAATGCATTATTCTGGAAGTTTGCTGTACAGATTGGTAATCGAAATATACTCTCCTAGATTTTGTATTGTTTCCCATAACGATATATAGAAGTCATTTCCATGCATCCTTATCAAAATGTTGCAGATTAGCAGGGGTCGTATTAATACTATATATTGGCTAAACATTTAGCTATGATAATGATAAGTAGTGGAACCGTCAGACTGTGAACATATTAACAAACCTGGAGCGATTAATGACAAGAAATGGTAGCAAATGTTAAACATTTTCCATTCCTCCGTTCCTATCGAATCGCAGATTTTCATTGTGAACACCAGATAATTCGTGACCTCTTAACAAATTTTGGCAATGAACTATTTCTGATAGTTTGTAAGACTATAATATACATTAAATCTCGAGTCAACGACACACAATTACCCTAGCATAATCACTCCGATCTATTTGGTCATTTTATAGACAACCTGGCAACTTTATTACTCTGACAGTATATTTTTGTTTGACTGTACAAGTGTCAAATATTTTGCTTCTATTCAAATATAGCACCTGTACATGAATTCACAATGAGGGGTTTGCAATACCCATTAAAGTAAACCCTTCCATGACAGATTGATAGTTCGTATCCCCAACGAAAGACAGTCACTGGGCCGTTATTTTCCATTTCCTTTCTAAGATTTTCATTTTCTCGTTTATTGTTTCAACCTGATTGGTGGATAAACCAACCTCGCGAAGCATCATTCGTCATCGTCAGTCGCTTGCTAAGCTCGTTTGTGCACGAGTTTGTTGTTATGCATTTTGTAATTATTGTCTAACTGTTTTATAATCAAATATTCTATTTGATATTTATTTATTACGAAAAATTGATAATTGTCCCTTTTAGTTTAACTTCCAAATATTGTTCAGTTTATAGACTTAATGAATTCATGAAAAGTTAACCTTAAAATTTCATTTCTGTTTGACCTGACATTACAGCTAATATAGCTTTTGTTCCCTAAAACTAAAGGAAAATGATGTAAAAAATTACAAAATTAAGAACTTAACAATAGCTGTACAGTAAAAAGGTGGCTTTGGTGATACACTGACAATGGCAGCGCTTAGTTAGTTTCAATAATAAATAGTAGATAATCTAAGAAACTCGTATAGGGTTCAGGATGAAAGAAATGACTGAACTTCAGATCAGGATAACAAAAAAAATTACAGCAGCTTTTTTCGTAAATAAATAATGAAAACTTTAAGGTTTCAGAACTAAAATATGTGCAATAGGTCATAGATTTCCTCGAGACTTATCATAAGTTTGTTAAATATGGGCTAATCTAATCATTCATACTCATTTTGACTATTGCATGGCTCGCAAATTTTGTACTTCATTTTTGAAACATAGTCAGCTAGCGCAACTTTTCTATTTCATGATAAATTGCAGCACTACTGATTAAAAACCAAGACATATTTAATAAATGAAAATTATCAAAATACATTTGATTGTGATTTGATTGTGCTGTACTAAATTTGACTGACATCATTAAATTGTACGATCATGCTGTGCTAGGTGAATGACACGAATCGATAATCTTTTCGAATATGTCACAAAAATGAGTCGCAAAATGTTGAATTTGCATGATCTATTTTCTATATGGCATGTATGTAGAAATAAGACTGCTGAAAGAATGACTACCAATTCAATTCATGCTGCGCATTTGTGAAAAATTTAAACATGAAAGTGGTACTTTATCATTCCTCCAGCATCATATTTTTTTCTGTACATGCTCGTAAAAACTAATAATAATCCTGTTACGAACAAATTGTTGCTTGTTGTTAATTAGATCGTGGTCAACGCTTTGATTCAAGCCATTCCTTCCATCTTCAACGTGCTACTCGTGTGCCTCATCTTCTGGCTCATATTTTCCATTATGGGTGTGAACATGTTAAGCGGCAAATACTACAGCTGTTGTTACAACAACACTTACGACCCAGTTCCCGTGACTATAGTTCAAAATAGAGAAGAATGCTGGGCTAAAGGCTATGAATGGAAAAACGGCAAAATCAATTTCGATAACGTCGCAAACGCCTATTTAGCATTGTTTCAAGTTGTAAGTAAAGATACAGGTTGTTGAATACATTTTTGAAAATGTGCCCGTGTATAAGATCTATTCAAAGTGCTGATGAGTCTTTTACTATCTCTTAGGCCACATTCAAAGGTTGGATGCCAATAATGTATTCCGCGATAGATAATAGAGGGGTAAGCATTTCTACGAATTGAAACTACTGTATTTCAGGTTATGCCCTTAAAGACCACGATTACAAATTTCTCAATTGTAGGAGAATCTGCAGCCCAACAAGGAAGTCAACATCTACATGTACCTCTACTTTGTTTTCTTTATCATTTTTGGAGCTTTTTTTACTCTAAATCTCTTTATCGGTGTTATCATTGACAATTTCAACGAACAAAAGAAAAAGATAAGTATCCATAAATATGCTGGGACAAAGCTTGTTTCCCTAAATATGGTCAACGAGGTGCTAAGTGTCATTTTTTGAATAATTACGCAGGAGGCTCGTTGGAACTGTTCATGACTGAAGATCAGAAGAAATACTATAATGCGATGAAAAAGATGGGTTCTAAGAAACCTATGAAAGCGATCCCACGGCCTAGGGTAAGAAGAATTTGCTGGCCATCAAATGACATCCGATGGAACTGCTTTGACGTTAATGAGCTAACGATTCGCCTCACTTCGCCTATTTCCAGTTCAAACTGCAAGCAATTTTATTCGACATTACCACGAACCAAAAATTTGATATGTTTATCATGCTTTTCATCGGTTTGAACATGATCACCATGGCGTTGGATCATTTCCAGCCATCCGCTGAACTCGAGACGGCCATGGATTACCTTAATTTAGTTTTTATCACGGTATTTAGTACCGAGTGCGGGTTGAAAATATTCGCTCTGAGATGGTACTATTTCAAAGAACCGTGGAACATGTTCGATTTCGTCGTTGTTATTCTGTCTATTTTAGGTGAGTTATACCTCCTTTTCCGAATCGCACTTGCCCCCTTGATTTTGTTGTTGTTGTAATTACTGATTTAACTGCCCCTAAACAGGAGGCAATCACTGCCAGTCTACGAGCCATGAGGAGAAGCTCACCAACCCATATATAGTCTATCATTACCATCATTTTCAGACCATCATTACATCATTACATTACATTTCATCATCATATACCATCATTTTCAGACAATAGCCTTTTCCCTTATGCTTTCCAGCCGTAGGTTTCATCTATCCTTCCACAATCCACCCTCCACCGAACCAAATCCAGAGAATTTCCTCCACCCACCAAGACTTCAAAGGGCATGACACCTTAACGATAATAGCAAAAAAATTGTCAAAACTTGCTAGAAGTCATCAGAACCCCTCGACACTAATTCATACGCCCACAAACCAATAATCTCAGGGCTCCAGAGGACTGTCATGAAATAATTCATTAACTTCGATGTGTATACTCCTCTCTGCTCCTCGTCTTTCAGAGGATCAAAAGTGCCACACATACAATGAGCATGTTCGTCTCGCAACAGGTTTCACTCAATCGCACTTAGGTCGAGCGTGTTCTCATGCACAATCATGACCTTATCAACATTCACCCATCAAGTACCTCATCATCCCTCTGGAGTTCCAGTCCCCTTCCACCCATAACCAACACTTAATAACGTTAATGGCGAGCAACGTGGCTCACAATGGACGATGCTCACTTCTAATTGCGTTTTCCATTCTTTCCTCCCCAGGTATTGCGCTCAAAGAATTTATAGAAAAATATTTCGTGTCTCCGACGTTGCTTCGCGTGGTCCGTGTGGTGAAGGTGGGTCGAGTGCTGCGGTTGGTGAAGGGTGCCAAGGGCATCCGCACCCTGCTGTTCGCCCTGGCCATGTCCCTGCCGGCGCTGTTCAACATCTGCCTGTTGCTTTTCCTGGTCATGTTCATCTACGCCATCTTCGGCATGTCCTTTTTCATGCACGTCAAGCACCGGGTGGGCATCGACCACATCTACAACTTCGAGACGTTCGGCCAGTCGATGATCCTGCTCTTTCAGATGTCCACGTCCGCCGGCTGGGCCGAGGTGCTGGATCCCCTGATGGACGAGACGGACTGCGATCCGGCCACGGACAAGACGCCCAGCAACTGCGGCAGCAGCGGCATCGCCGTCATGTACCTGGTCTCCTACCTGGTCATCAGCTTCCTGATCGTCATCAACATGTACATCGCCGTCATCCTGGAGAACTACAGTCAGGCCACGGAGGAGGTGCAGGAGGGCCTGACCGACGACGACTACGACATGTACTACGAGATCTGGCAGCGCTTCGACCCCGACGGTTCCCAGTACATCACCTACGAAGTCCTCACCGACCTCTTCGACACCCTGGAGGCCCCGCTGCAGATCCACAAGCCCAACAAATACAAGATCGTCTCCATGGACATCCCCATCTGCAAGGGCGACATGTGCTTCTGCGTGGACATCCTGGACGCCCTCACCAAGGACTTCTTCGCCCGCAAGGGCAACCCCGTGGACGAGTCCAGCGACATGACCGAGGCCGCCCTCAAGGCGGACAGACCGGGCTACGAACCCATCTCCAGCACCCTCTGGAGACAAAGGGAAGAGTTCTGCGCCAGGCTCATCCAGAAGGCCTGGAGGCGCCACAGGGGCAAGGGGGGCGACCAGGTGTCCTGCGCCACCACCCAGGACGCCCAGGACAACGCCGTGGAGTTGCAGCAGCAGCAGACTGCCATAGTGATAGAAAGTGACGGCCACGTGACCAAAAACGGCCACAAGGTGGTCATCCATTCTCGCTCACCCAGTGTCACCAGTCGCTCCACGGACGTCTGACGCCAAGGAGCTAGCAACGTGTCGTGAAACAAAGACGTTGTTGTCGTTGTTGTTGCTGCTGCTGCTGCTGCTGTTGCTGATGTCGCTTACTCCAAACAACCGCAGTGAGCGAGAACAGGATGGAGAAGATGATGAAGATGGAAGATGGAAGCAGGATATAACGTGAAAAACCAACAGCCGTGGGTATGTGCTATGCGCTGAATAAGGAAGGATGTGCGCTAATGAAACGTGGCCCCGGGTTCCAGCAACTGACACACACGCACAATCTTTTATTTTTATATTGGTTTTGCAAATTTCACATTTAGCGGGCCTACTTTGGTTGTTCCGAGGAGGACGGTCGTCTCCCGATGTTATTTTTCTAACCGGTTACGTTGACTCAAAAGTAGCTTAGGCCTATATTTATACTTGTTCATATGCAAATTGAATCTGTTGAGCAAATGGAATATGATTTCGACGCTGTACTGCTCCTTAACAGAAAAATAATAGATAGCCCTAGATCCTAGCTGCTGCTGGACGGACAAGTCGAAACAAGTGGGCGCGGAAAAAAATTGAATTTTTCCGCCAATAGTCGTGTTTCGTCGATGAATACTATCGATCACTATCGGTTGTATGTAGCTTTTATATTTGTTTTTATTCGTTGTTTTTTTCTTTTTGCATTTTCATTCGATGATGTCACCGGTTGTTTTTTTAGGTTTTCCAAAATCACGAGAAAGACCGTGTTGGTTGACCCGTTTGAGAAAACGCATTTTTGATGCCTAGCAGAAATTATTTGTAGATTATTTGTATATATGTCTTCGATAGGTTGAGTGCAAATTGCCTTTGCTGGCATGTCTTAGAAGGCGAATCCAGGTTTCGCCAGCCCTGTGCCCCGCCCATTCAAGAACCAAGGCAGGAATGTAGGGTCGAAGCAAGGGTTGATTTTAGTCATGCAAGTCAGCTCAAATGTGTACATTTAATAACAGCAAATAACACTTCCTTTATTTAAGGTGCACGAGCATACTTCAAATTGATGCAATTTTTTTTCGGTTACTTTCTCGCCTGTCTTTTTAATTCCCCTAAACGATCTAGCGTTATATTAAACACGAACACCACCTGCATATACATCTTCACTAAAAGATATGATACATGAAACAACGACTACTCACGACACGATTTAAAATTCTTTCTTACGTCCCTTTCGCTGTTTTTGTCAACTCGCTTCCTTATCCTATATTCCGTGAAAATAGTTTTATGATTCCGATTATGAATATCATTAAAAACTGTTTCTCACTAACTTTCCATCTCTTCACCCCACTTTTTATCACGATCTTAGAGCACCGTTTAAACCCAGCAGCTGCTGTCTTGAACTTATGCTTATAATTTAACCGTTATCTTTGTAGATTCTGGGCGAAATGTTCCAATTTTCCCTCGCATGGAACAGCGAACGTATATCGAGAAATTAAATAAGCATTGACGATTCATTTCCCATTTTTAATGCCCAGAGCCATCCATTCTAAATCCCATCTGTTGTTGCAATGGCGAAACCAACGCCATACTTGTCTATTTGAAACGTATCAACATGTCGAAATTATCAACCAATACAGAACATGGATGTGAAATTGGCGCAAATTTCTACGATAATTACTTAGCGCAGCACGACATAAGTTTAAAATTAATAAAGTGTTAATTAAGTTTGCGTTATTAATAAGCGTTATTAATAAACATTAGCTGCTAAGTGCTTCATTGTAATAAAATAAGAGCACTACTGTGGCATTTACTGGAGTACCAAAAGTTGAGAACTGAGTTACAAAACCACTGTAATTGGCAATGTGATGTCCCATGAAGTATAATGTCATTGATTTGAGAGGTTGTATTGGGGCAACAAATCACTTGACAAATCATGGGCCAAACCAACTTTGGCATAAACAACTTAAGTTTCTAAAACTTTCGTAGTGCTGCGCCGAGTCTCTAATATGTACCCATAGTTTAAATGGCTTCTGAATTACTGCGCTAAGTGCGTAATGACATTAACAATTTCTCGCAAAATTTGGCCAAATTTTTCGACCCAACACCCTCTTAAGGCTCAAAGCTATTGGTGACATTAATGGCGACCCATTAACACTATTTTGAGGGCCAGGCGTGCAGGTGTAGTTTTGATCCAGTGTTCGATTGGTTATTTTGAAGTTAGACAAGATGTCAGACAAGAAGTTAGGCAAGACCCAGTTTATACAATATCTATGAAATGGACTGTATTCATCACGAAATCATAATCCAACATTTTCTTAGGCCCATTTTATTTCACACTCGATCGACACACGCAGATCATCCATAAACACAGCCAATAATATATTAATTCGACTATTTATTTTCATCTTCTGGTCAGTATGGTCAGTGGGTGCGGGGGGTGCATGTCCCCTCACCCTTCGGTGTGATTGCGTGACGCCTCGATTCCAAGTTCATCCATCTTTTTCCTTAACCTTTTAATATTCCAACTATTAACTATTTACCAATCGACGCTATATCGAAGTTGGCAGCCAATTTAACTCGAGCTTTTACGTACTATAAAACATAAGCACTTTTTACGAGCCATGCATGCAGTACTTTCTAGGCAATGTTTTCAGTGCATGGTGGGGGTGAAGCGGCCAAGGGGTGGAGCTAGGGTTCGAGGGGTGGGACGTCAGGGGGAGTCAATTTCTACCTTATAGTTAACATTGACTTCATTGGAGAGCGTTAGATATTTCACTCAATCTCGGGCTTTTATTATATTTCAAAGACTCATTCACAGAATGCATGAAATGTGATCATTAACCATGCAAAGCCTTCCGTTGTGACCGTGAGAACCAACAAATCTTATAGTAGTTATAATCAATCCCCCTTTCCTCCATTTTAAGATTCGCGCACTCGCAACATTTTACCACGAAACTGTATCGAAGCAGCAGCGCCTTGAAATTTAAGTGCCAATTTGATCTCTACAGGGGTGATCGAAAATTCAACGCGTTGAATTTTTCATCCCTCCGTACCATGTCGGATAAACGCGTTCAGATTCAACGAGAAAACCACGCTGGGGAATGGACGGGCCCGTAAGCCAGGTTCTGCTTATAAAACTTATTACGCTTAGTCGAGTTGTAACAATCTTTCCCATTCTATTTGCCAGGGTAAATGGGAGACCCCCCTTTTTCCCACATCATTTTACGGTCATTGTACATTTTGTTAAAAATTCGGAGGAAATGCGTTATAGAGCAACCGTGGAAGGTATAGCTTATTTGACTGAATAAAATGAGTTGTGAAAAATGAAAATTTTATCTCGTTATACCGTTTGTAATATACGCAGTGTAAAATACGTTGTTGAAAAGAGAACATTTTTCAAAATAGAAAATTCAATCGTTTGAGAATGAGGAAATAAAAAGGCTGGCTGCTCCAAACTACGAAACAAAGGCTGAAATATGAGGGGCTGGGTATAAATGACGTACATCAAACCCTTCTCCCATCCATTATCTTCCGAATTACTTACGTTATGCCCTGCTCCAAATTTGCAAAAATATATTTACATTCCAACCCTATTTACTTCTGTCCAAATATGTCGAGGTGTATCTTTTTTATTTAATTATTTGTTTCTGTGTTTCACCTAATAAAACCTATCCAAACTAGCCCACCTGTAAGATAATCAAATGAGTAATGTAACTTCGGATATTTAGTGCCCCTAACCTCCAGGCAATCACTGCCAGCTTACGAGTTGTGAGGTCAATATATCTGATAATACGGAGCAGGGCAAAATGTTTACAGTACAGCCCATAACACTGGAAGACATCCTTTAAAATTTGTTATTGGTAGAGGGTATAAAGGAATAGTATACCACGGCACTGGATTTTCCACGCTTTTTCTGCATTTGAGGAACTAAGAATGTATCGGCAACAAACGGTTACAAACCATCAATATTAGGCCGAATTTTAAAATACTATACTATTTTTCATTTCAAACATAGCTTCACTATATCGATTCCTAATATGGCCAGCCAATAATTTACTGAGTCAATGTGTAATTACGCATCCTACACTTATCATGTAAATCACTACCCATTTACCATTTCGTTTTTAATGAGAAAAAATAAGCAAAAATGCAAAAGCTCAGCAAACATTCGGGAGTATAGCCGTAAAATGCGCCGAACACTATAAACGCTTCCTATTAATAAATACACAATTTAGCGATCAAAGTGAGACTGAAATAATATGCATTTGAGCGGCCATTGTGGGTGGCATTTTCATGAAAATTTCACACTTTACGCCATCTGTTTATTACGCTGGGTATCTCAACCACCGTACCTTATATCACGCTCTTATTATATGTCCTACCCCTGTCCCACTCCAGCTATAATTCGATAGTCATCCCCCATAACCTATTTTACAACATTTCTTGTTTTGCATTTTTATTCATCCAACGCTGATAACGATATCAAAAGGATCAATTTTAGCATATATAATGTTACAGTTGAGCTCGTAGTTATTCACTTATTGTAGTTCTAACGTAGTTTATACAAGGTTAGGTATTACTTAGTTTTTCAATTCAATCTTTTTAATTCTTACTAATCGAGCCTCTGGAATGGGGGGTTTGAATTGCCCGGAACGTTAAATTGTAATAATCCAATTTTAGTCAATCTCACCGATCTAATCTCGTTATCTATCTCATGGTTTTACCTTTAACCCCGTTCCTTGTTTTGCAAGAAATAAAAATACGAAAAAAAAAATGCATAACAAATCCGCATTATATACAAATATCTCTCCCCCAAACCCCCATATGACTCGTGCGCATCATGAATTTTTTTAAAAGCTACGTATATAATATATATATATATATATAATAAGCGTGCCTTTCAGTTGAACTTTTCTGTTAGATTACTCATTTCGTTACGATTAATATGTTATACGCAGAATTTGATTCGCGACTGTCGTGAATTTAATCCATATTGGAAAAACCACGACTAGCTATATTTAGGTCTATTTAATGTCTAACTGAATTTGATGCATGAGATCTCATCGATGTCGTTCAAAGGCACTTTTTATTAATTATTATAGAAATAAAATGTATAGGAAACTCGTTCGCTTTCATTTTAACTCTTTTTTCTACTTCAAACTCCGAAGCAATTCCGTGATAAGTAATCGACACTATACTCAAGTAATTGGCTATTTTTAAAGAAAAATATTTCACAAGTTTTTTTCATTACGTGTATTATTTTAGCAAACTGGTGAATTGCAGTTCCCCATTTTGAAAACGCCAATAAGTAGTTGGTCAAAAAATTGTCACTGGTGCTCATTAAGCTCGCACTTAAAACGTAATGGGAAAACTTGTGCAATATTCATTTGGCTTAATTTCGGACTATTCAAGAGGGAGGCAAAAGTTTACTTTGTGTCTTCATTTCAGGATAGCAATTTTGTCTCACCCGGCCAAGTACTTGAATACTCTAAGCTTAGCTAGAATTTTGAAATTGCGTTTAATATAACTTTGCTAAAACTAGCCGAGGCATCCGCGTTAATGAATGAATCAGTGTATCACGCAATAAAATTCGATTTTATAACAATACATGTAAGTGGTTTGTGTCTGTGTTATACGAACAAAAAAGTAAGAAAACGTTGGGCAATATCGCGAAAGAGAAATTGTATAGAAAGAGTAAAAGGCAATTACGGAATGACATGTAATGGATGTGATTTTTGTTAATCAGTGAAGCTCGGTCGACAAAAATGTAGTTGTACTTTCTCCCATTTGGACAATTTTAAGCAAATGACGAAAAACAATCGAATTAAAATGATATAATTGATTGGTTATAGAAACGATTGAATGTATGTTATTAAAGCTTGACTGTATAATAATTATTAACATTATGAAATTTATAATGAAATGAAGTTATTGGTGGCATACTAATGGATTATCCTTAAAATGATATATGCAAGGCGCTTCTAAACTAATAATTATTTACTTTGTACAATGTACATCGTTTGTTTTAAGACACCTGGCCACATCTGAATGGCACGCTGACATATATGTATATTTGTAATTGGCGGAATCTATCGTAAAAAATTACGAAAATTATAAAATAGTTAAAAATAACTAGAATATCGCAATACGATATGAAACCCCACTAGTCAACCTTTCATTTGCGTTGATAATTCAGCAAGTTGAGCAGCATTATGGAAAATTCCAATGTAAAATGTACCGTGTAAAATAACATCCATGACAAATCTAAAGATCAAGGCGGCAAATTACCCTTAAATATAAGTCAGGCGCGTTGTGCTTTTTGCATGAAAGTCAATTACACGTCAATTGCGTTGTTCGATACCTATTACGGTTCTATTCCAAGTTAAGCCTTTTTTTGCTTGTGCTTACTTTGTAAGATGTTTTGACTTTCACAGTTTGTACTATATTATCTGTAAATACTTTCGCCTCAGTGGCGTGGGAAGAGATATTGGGAGTACTTTTGGCAAATTGTCATCGTTATGGTCCGGATAAAAAAAATCAAATGCGCTTATTTGCATGGTCGGGCTACTTTTGACAAATTTTGCTAAAATCTGCCATGTTTATTTCTATGTCGCTGAATAGCATCGAATAAAATTTTGATAATTTATCACGAATTTCCTGAAATGTGTGTTCGTAAAGAGGTCACTCGGGACACTTTGGAAAGATTGTATAACTTCATATCGTGCCGTTAACTATTTTTTTCAGATTTTTTCAGATTGTGGCAATATACAGTACGTAAAACCAGAACTCTTGGCATTTGAGACATAGAATCTGGAATAAGGTGGAACTACGATTCCACTGGTCGACTTGATTACAGTTTAATCAGTGATCGTCTTGTCAGACTAAAGAGGCTTGACCTCCTGCTTGACCATAAGGAAAGCTGAGATTGCCTTCGATATGAAATCAACCAATAAACCGAAGAATGGCGCAACTCGTTAAATAAACTAATGCACAGGCCTAATTCCTATCATTGAAAGTACTGTAGGACCATTTACATGTACATGTAATGATGCAGGTGGCTTTCGGTTAAAGCATTCTGTCAAACTACCCAGCCACTATTTCTATACTCTCTACAAAGTCCCACATTTTTCCACACGACCTAACCGCTATTTAATCGACCAAATTAGAGGAAAATGCTCCTTATTTACCTTTCGTAGAACGCCTGGCCATTCCATTTTCGCCATTTTGAAATTAGCAATGATATGTGCAGAGCGTGGAGCGCCCAGCGGAGCGGTGCGTTCATCCGCCATGTATCATGCCACTGTGGCAATACGCTTGCTGCGAGCGCTCCGAGCCGAGTTCGAATGCATGCTGCCATGGAAATAATCGAACCTCTATTCTACATGTACAGTATGTGCAGTGCAGGATTTTGTGACAATCTGATTGCCAAATTTGAAAACATGCCCCCGAGCCAACGAAAGTAGCAGCAGTCAAGGTTGTTTCAACTTGTAACAATGTAAAATCATGCACTCAGATGCCTACTTTTATTGAAAATTACCGATATTTCCAAAACGTAAATGCACAGTGTACCTTCTTTAAATCCAAAGGATTTGCTCTACGAAAAGCTAATATGCAGAAGAGCCATGGAGAACTAATTAAAGGAAAAATCAGGCTTCAGGCAAATGTTACAGAAATCTAAATGCCAACGTTTTCATGTGGATCAGATTTGCATCAATTTTGAATAAAGCTGACAAAAGTGGAAAATTTAGATGTATTAATGGAAGACAATGATGATAAACTGTTACAAGACTGTTTGTCAATTTGTTGCAAAATTGCAGGTAATTTGTATTATTGCGCCATCCCTGGACGCCTTGGCTGCTTGTTTTGTTTCACTCTAGATGTCGCCACTCACTCATCTCTTGGTAATTAATCAGGCGGCTTTTTGAATCAGATATCACGAAAATTTAGAAATATAAAACGTAATAAATGTAAGAAAATGGAAATATTTGGCAAGGAAGAACAAACAAGAATGTGTTCCAACGTGGAGCAAGGTCACATATTCTGCTAAAGGCTGAACCTATACACTGATAAAGTGGTTACTGGAACTTGAAAGTCTATGAGAACTGGGTGTTAGCATTGTACCCTGAATAAAAATTACTAAACACTTTGCAGTACCATGATTTTTTGAAAGTAACATTTAAGATATTTGGTGACAACAATGGAAAAATGATTTATAAAGCGGGTTTTCTTCGCATTTTTAAAGTATTTAAGTTTGTGGGCTGTCATGGTTTCTTGAGTCATGCAAAATGATGTGGCAACAGTATATGTATTCATTGATATCTCAAGAAAATTGAGAAGGTTTGTCAACGAAATAAGCAGCAGCTACAGTACATGTAAATGACTGGCCTCGAGAAGTGCTAGGCAAAGTGTAACGAGTATAGGAAGTGGTACCGCCTAACCCAAAGGGGTCGCGACCTCAAGGGCGTCATTGCGTGACGTCACCATCATATGGGCCATGTGCTAAACTGTAGAAATATATACTTCGATATAATTGACCAATCCTAGTCAAAACATCCAGACGTTTTGATCTCTCGATTAGAGGACGTTCAAGTATTATGTCATCAGTTTAGGGGAAGGGTTGCCAGTTGATGACGCATGATGACAGAAATAAAGAGGAAGGGTTGACCAAATGTTGATGTCATCATTACTGTTTCGCCTAAGGCGTTTTTCTTTTGAAACTGGGCTTTTGTGTGATTAAAATCCATCATTTATGGCTGATTTATGTTTAGAAACTGATGAAACATTTTGTCATATCGATTTTTTTTCGGTCATTGATTATGCCATCACTGGTGGGGGAAATCACGAAAAAGTGATGATATAAGAATTGGTAGAGGGACGCTCAAGTATTAACTAATAATGCATTAAGAGGTGGCTCAATTTGAAGTGTCCCAGCCCTTTCATAGAATTTCTGGAGAAATCCATTAATGGCAAATTTGGATTTTCACCGAAGTGGTCTTTAATTTCCTAAGTGGCCAAAGCTACCCATGCAAACAGGTTTACATGCTGACTGATTTACATCGAGGTCTTCTTAAGTATGATGGCTTCTGGGTTGTAATGTCCTCATGTACAGTACACCCCGCCATGCAGCATTTGGACTGCAATTTACTAACAGAAATCAGCCTTGGCTCGTGCAACTAAATCCATGGAGTGACAAAATGCTGACAGATACGCGCATTCCTAAGGGATACAGGCGCCAACTAGCGCTATTTATTTTTTTAGACGGAAACTGCAAGAATAACCATGTGCTAATGAGATTATGGGTTACACATACAATATTCAAGGTTTTTAAAGCATTTACTGGGTTATATCATAACGTTAGCCTTCGTGCTTTCTCTGCCTGTCTATTCGTGAATGTTATGACAGCTCTACATAAAAAACACCACCTTATTCATTTAAATCTGGGTTTTATGAGTGTTGTTCTTCAACACCCGTAGGTGTGGCGATCACTGTTTCAACATTTTGATAGATAAAACCATATGAGGCATCTTGGCCTCGAGAAATGTTTTCGTGTAGTTAATTACATGTACACGCATTTTTAGTCTCACATTTTACAGCGCTGCTTTATGTCATCGTTTGCATTAGAATGCAGACAAGAAAAGAAGAAAAAAAAGCAAGAAACAGCTAGAGCTGGGCAACCAGTTTGACCATAACGCATACAGTATTCATGGGCATGCATACAGACTCATCATTTTCGAAGTATTTTCCTTACATGGTCATGATTAGGTTCTATTTAATTACATTTAAAACACGATGATGTCCTCTTTCTGACACGAAAGCAAATTCTAATCTTGCGTGACAATGCATTACCGCATAAAACGTGTTTCTAAGAAGCTTAAGTAGGGCATATTATGCTCAGTACCTCGCTTGATGGTAAACCACCTTCAATGCATGCATGCTTTTCTGACAGACTTTATTATACTGTAAGAAATGTTCAACTCCTGACATAATTCTGTCAGCAATACAGACGTTAACATGAAACGAATGTGTATGAAGTGACCAATTCGTTAATTATTGCTGAAATGCAGCCCCTCGCTGTCTAGTTGATGCTTGTATACGTACAGTACAATGTACAGGGTGATCATAAAGTTCTACCTTCATTTAAAAAAAATTAAACTTTTGGAGTTACAAAGACTCTAGATTTCTTTTAAATTAATGTAAGTTCTGCATAGAGGACAATATGGTGGTGTCGTCTGATGTTATTTTCCAATTATTATTTTTTCATTTGGGCGGTAACGTACCGGTGTAATATTTGTGACCAATATACAGTAGGTTGGATTTAGTTTTTATAACTAACTCTCACACCATACCCACGTTCATTGAAACAACTTATTGGTTTGACATTTCAAAAAACATCCTATTGCTTACGTCGATGGGATTGGGGCTACTCATTGCTACATATGCATTAATTATTGACAAATTCGTGGTATCAGATATCGAATGCATACTGTAAACAGTGCATGAATTAGTGAATTTTTTATCTCATTTCGGAAAACTATCTCAGGGTTATGATTCCCAAGAAAAACATGCACTGACATTTACGAAAGTCGACCTTTCGTTTTGCAGGAGTTGATTCGAACTGCACCAGATACTCATTTAATGTGAGCCATATGGTGTGATTGAGTTGCACCAAAAGAAGCTGTTGGATCTATCAGCGAATACTTCAGCGTTTGATACTCTTGCCTTTGAAAATTCAAACTTGCATGTGGTGCCTATAAAAAAGCGGATATTATATAACACCCGAAACATGCGGGGTTAGCATCGAGTTTCGTTTTTTAACTGCTGACATTGAAAGCGGCTCAATGGTATTCCCTGCAAGATGAAGGTCTCGGGATTAATCAATCATTAGCTTAATTTGCACTTGAAATTAGCTCTGAAAATGTGGCTATGACGGACCGAGCCACAACAGTTGGTCAAATCGCCCTGGTTTTCTGAATGATTAAAAAATATGTACAGATGTATGATGGCGAGTAGGTGGACATTTTGGAGTCACTTTTGAATTCCATCATTAGTGGTGAGTGCACCACCCCTCAACCCATGTAAGGGGCCGAAGAACTATAAATTAAATTTGGTTGCTAATAAACACTTCGGGAGTGTTGAAGCATTTTTTCGTCCTTTTCCGTGTATTTAGCCTAGCCATATTGAGTGTATTTCCTTGCCCATTCCTGAGTGAGTCGACACTTTGAAAGTATTTTCTAAACAAGGCATTAGTTGGCCATTGCATTCCTTTTTAAATAAATGGCTGCAAAAGGGTTTTCTTTGTTGGTCTATGACTCATTGCGTCCTGGCAAGCCGTGGCAGTGATTTAAAAAGGGTCAACTTTTCGTTCGGCACCATTTATAAAAAGTACACTATCATAAATTGAAATGATCAGCTGAATGCGCAGCCTATAAATATTAATTAATTGTCGCTATGGAGCGGCGCGCGAGTCGAGACTTTCAATTAGTCAATGAAGGGTGTGAAGCAAAATGGGCATTGAAAAACACTGCGTGGTTCCAAACATCTAACCTGTAGGGTTAATTGTGGAATCTAGGAGTGATTACTGTACTTGACTAATGCTTAGTCAAGCAAAGGTCAACGAGTAATATTTAACATGAACGTGCTTAATTGATTTCAGTTTAGATTGAGAAAACTACAGTGCACGTGGTTTCTGGATAACTACGCTGGTTACAGTCTATTTTGAAAAAAAAAGGTCAGTTTACAAATTTGTATATTTCAAATAAACATTGTCCAAAAGTGCTCGACTGTACGCTCATTATGATCAGTACAATGTTATGGGAATTTGGAATATAATTGGAATCGGTGTGTACACTGAGAAACTGTATCAGAAACTGGGTATCAGAAATATCTGTAAGCAATGGTTGAAGATATTTGTTATTAATCAAAAGTTATTTATATTGTTATTATTGTTATAAAAGTAGAAAAACGTATAATATTGGACGATAAGGTTGAGTTAAATTGTTGTGGAAAAAGTAAATATGGGACATGTTTGACGAATTGCATGTATGAATGAAGGAATCATAAAATGACAAGAAATGATCATACGTTATTATGGCCGTATACTGTATGTCATTGCATATCCATATGCTGTTTCTATGATTCCATACATATTGATATCATGTCAATACATACCCATATACAATAGTTATGGCCATACAAATCAATTAATGCTCACATTCATGTATTTAAAGATTTTACAGAAATTTGCGAGAGAGCCTAGCAGCAGTGAACTTGAGTAAACCCTAATCATTGCATGCTGTCATCGCTGTCACTAAATTTCAATCTGGGCCCGATTTCATAAAACTTGAGGAGTGAAGTGTAGAGGATGAGGAATGTAATTTGAGGGTATTTGCTTCACAGTCATCCGATCGCCAATACTGCCTCGATTCTTCATTCTTCACTCCCCACTCCTTATATATTTGTATGGGACATAGAAAGCACAACTTCTCAGATTCCTCATCACACTCCTCACGTTGTATGGAAGAAGCTTAGGGCCAGGTCATTGCCTGTACAGAAAGCGGAAAACGGTACACCCTATGTTCTTCAGAATTGGGAGGATGGTGCTATGAGGTGTCCTGAGGCCAGTGTGTTTAATTTCCGAACACCCTAAGTCGGTGAGTGAGGTGGAGATGAGAGCGAAAGCTTAGGGCGGAACCTGCATTGCTGAAGACGACTGGCTTTGCTTCTGCCTCCGTTTTCATTGCAAGTCAGTTGAGCGCTGGAGTCGGCTGAAGGTGCTGTGCGGGGCCACCCACGTACCTACCCCACTGACATTGTCCTCTCACCAAAACTGGCGCACATTGGCCAGGATTTCGCTCTCTACAACCGAGTCGACAGCATCCCCATGGTAAGTTTCTCGTTTTGGAAGTTTTTTTCACTTACATGTATACACGACGAATTATATGTTCAATCGGAATATCCGCACGTGCGTTCGATAAAAAAATTCAAATTTTCAAACATTGATCGACTCCATCATCTCCATGCATGTACATGTGGTCTTGGGATGGAATAACAATACTGACAATTTCTAGAATTTTAATGTCACCGATGGCTAACCTAGGCGAATTTCACTGTAGCAAAATGGGTTTGCTGAAATTAACAAATTATTTTATTTGTTGACCGATTAGTTTGAATTGTCATAACGCGAAATTTAATAATTTGAAGGAAACGCAATCAAAGTTTGAAATTTTGAAATTGTCAGTTGTCATTGTTTTTCGATGCAGCGGGTCAAAATTCTGTTGTGAGGGGGTGGAGGTTTGGCGTAGGCGCGTGTCGTGCTCGTTGAGCAATTATAAATTGCCTCGTTTATATAGATTGTTATGAAGTAAGCGACGGAATTGCCTCATAATTATATTCAATTTATTGCGATTTAATTGGGGTCTGCGACTATTTTTTTTTTCGTAGTCATGGCTTTCGACATTAAAGCCTGTTTTTTGGTGAGTTTTCCTTTCAAATTGACGAGGCGGTGATTTTTATTAATAGAATAGGGCTAAATCGTGCATTACAAAATGTTTCCTAACCGGGTTAAATTATTGTGGGTCACACGAATTTGTAGTGAATTACGTGGCATTTGTGTTCAGCATCCCTGATCTACATTACTCGATTTTGTGAAGATTCGTGTACTTGTATATAGCGGAAAGCTAAGTCCATCATAACTTTACCCCCTACCCCCATCTACACTCTTTGAACACCCTATTCCAATATGTGAAGGAGTTAAACAATAATGGAAAAACACCAGCTACATAGCATGATTTATTTTTTATTAATTAGTTGATGTTAATCCCAATTTAGCCACTAACCTTTTCGGATTTAAGTATTGCCAGTTTTAAACATTCTCAAATGGAATTTTATACCCCTTACATACAGTACATGTAAAATAAAAAACGTCTGGAGTTCAATCTTTTTCCAAAATGGGGTCCTTGTGACTCTTAACAGTATCTAAAAATTAATCTGTGTAATGAGGGCAGGACTTGATCACCCTGTATGTATTATACTAAAATATTACGTGTGATTTAAGGTCGTGTTACTCAAGTCTTCAATAATTATTGGGTACAAATTGGACTGGGACATCCCCTCCAACCCTGGACGTCATTTATTCGCGACTATTTTTACCTATTTAATCTGAATAACCTCGGTAATTGTCGGTTTGCAACTGTTGAAAATTAACAAGGTTATTCAAATAAACGTGGTAAAATTGTGCAGTCTGTTTTGGGTATAAGGGATCAGATTTTCTATTGGAAATTGAAAGGTTTCTGGTAATTATAAATGGTTGTCAATGAAGTAGGCATCTAACAAATTTACTATTTTTAAAAAAAAATGTATTGTACCGTTGACGTTACGTTGGGGGTGTAGGTGAAACAGCAGCGGAAATTTAAACAAAAATAATCGATATAGCTTAATATATGGTCGACCTACACAGCATAGCCTTGATTTTCGGATAAAATGATGGCCAAATCAACATTTTTAAGGTAAAAACGTCCACGGAAAAAACTACTTCAACGATGCCATCTCATAAATTAAAGAAGAGGGGAAAAGCCTGGTCCGAAAATACAAAAAAAATTCCAGAGAAAAGTACGCAAGATCCCCCTCGGAGGACTTTAGTTTTTTTCAGACATCACACCATGAACGATTATTTTTGATGTCCGCCTTCGAAGGTAGCCAGTTAAAGTAAAAAATTTCGCATTCACTGCTAAGAGTATTTCAGGGTGGAGTCCTTAAATAACTCCACATTATGTAACTGAAAGGAGTTTGACCATAGCAGTATTCACGATAGATATACACACCTGTGTGACAGACTTAAATTAATCGAAAACATTTATGCGATGGCTTGGGGTGAATGTTTTTTCCTTTGTAAATTATGTCCAGATACCGTATCTGATATCAAATTATACCATGTTGGGTGTTTCGAAGACAAGCTAATCGCAAAAAGGACGTGTGTCGCATAATTTGTATTGTGGGTCACACTGGGATTAATAATCGATGTGCATTAGTGATTAATTAGTGTCAACCGCATAATTGTTAGTGCCTGCACTCTGTCATTAGTGAGTAGGCAACAAGTATTCGTTAATTCGAGCCTAGTGTTAATGTTTGGTAATAAAAGACACGTTTTAAGACTCGTGATCGTCTGTCTTAGTTCCAGCAAATACTTCAGGTTTAAATAACAAATGATTGTTTAAGTTATATAGGGTGATCATAAAAGTCCTATCCTCATGCATTAGCATCTTTTTAAAAACAAACTTATACAGTGTACAGCCAAGCAAAAAATATTCCGAAAATATTCAACTAAATTGCAATTATTTTGACATTAATGGCACTTGTATTCGGAATATTTTTTGATTGGTTAATATGCAGTTACAAGGGCCAAGCTTTTTGACATTGCAGAAAAACTCTTAAAAGCTTTTCTTAATGGGTTTTTTGGTGTTTCCTTGGTATCATGATACCGAATCTCTAATTTGTGTTAAACGTAATTTCAAAAGAAAATTGAATTTAAAGAAATTTCAGTGTAGCAAATTACCCGATTTTGTTCCCAGTTTTCAACACTGATTGGCGACTTGGTCACATGACACCAGCGGCCATGTTGAGGGTTTTCCTATGTACAGTGTATACGCCATTTTTATTTTAACGATTACAGCGCCGTCTGCTGGCACTCCACTGTGAACCAAACAATTCAAATAATAAACTTTAGAAGTACTACTACCTTTTCACAAAATTCATTTGATAAGATTTTCATAGTTGAGGACAGTAGGTAATGAGAGAAGTTTGGAATTCGCGGTTTGTTGATTGACCGATTGTGTCATTTCAAATAATGAATTGAATTGTATGAACAATGGATTATCCTCAGATGCTGAAGTGCATGAAGTTTCTATTTTTGGCTCGCATTACTGTACAATGTTTTCAGCTTTGACTCACTTTTTCTTCTGAATCATGTTAGAGCAACCATGACTTCATAGCCCAAATATGGAACTTTGCATCCAATGCATCCAACTTGGACAAGGAGTTGTTTTCTAGACTCCTTCCAAATGATTTTGTCGTGTTCTTAATTTTCTACTTGTAAGGTTTGATGGGTTGGTTGAGCATCGTTATCTTATAGATCACTAATGACTAGCTCAACAGTTCAATTCAACTGATGATGAAAATCTGGTGTAGGGCAATCTGCCCATAACGCCTGTTTTGACTTTCAGTATATCCAACCTTATGTTGCAGATACATGTACTGTATTTTCTGCTCACGAGATGATCAATAATTACGAAACCTGTATGACAGGTAAAAGCAGAAATTGTTTACAGCTAAAATTCCAAGGCGCAGAGACACCTTTACAGAAGACGCCTTTATGGGTGCTCTGACCCCGAATTTAGGTTTAAAAAAAAAAAGAATCTGGAAACATTATGATGCTGTGGTTGCATACAAGTGAAACCTATATTGAAAAACGGTGCAAAGGGAGTTAAATAAATGACTACATGACGTTACCTTGACACGGCAGCATTTATTTGAAGAATGTTTCTTTATAAACATGGCCTGTATAGAGTTACCAACTTGGCATTGACAAATCCCTCATGAATAAAACCGAAAAAATGGATCACAATAGAAATATTTTCTTCACAATGTGTCAAATATGACATTATTCAATGCGTGCATCCATTATTTCCAAGGTGTCTTACGCGTATCAAGTACAGGGCGATCATAAAGTTGTGCCATCATTACAAAATGGAGTCACAAGGGTGAAATTTTGGTAGAAGAATGATGAAAACCTTTGTAGTTCTTGCACATTTCACGTCTTCGAGCAAAATTATTTTTCGATGTGTTACTTTGGTGTATATTTATTGCTGCTTTGACTGTAAATGCACACTTCGGAGAAGTCGATGTAATGCTCTGCAGTTACTTAGTATGTACAATCATGTAAATAAACGTGAAAGTATGCGAAATCTGTGGGTGTACAAATGCATTATTGAAAATGCATCTAGGCCACTATCGACCTTGTCTTTGCATATTTTCCAGGCCCGGCTATAAATTATGTTCAGTTGCTGTACAGTAAATAAACACGTGTGATTACGTGTAATTACACGTAACAATGGGACCTGCTTATACTAACAATCCAAGTACATAATCCCGGTATTTGAAAAGAAGTGGACAAATATCCAATCAGGGGATTAAAGAATAAAATCGTTCGACCTGAAAAGATAATGAAGGCGTTAAGCTCTTTAAGAGTGGGCTCGATAATGTCTGTCAATCACCGATAACCTAAAGGTTTAATTATACATGTACGGTGTAGGTTGGGATATACTCCGGATTTTGCCCTGCTCCAAATGCGCGCATAATACGTACATGTACATGTACATGTACTGTATATACTATATGTGGTGTAGTTGTCAAGTATACAAGAATGACCGAATGATGAAAATCTATTTCATCTTTTCATCTATTTTCGCATTTTCTTCTTCTTATTTTTGGTTGTTTAACCTACCCTAACCTAAACTAAGCTAAAACTGCGAGATGTTAGGAGAAGCCGACTTTATCGAGTCAATGGTTACCTGCTACATGTACAGTATATTACAAATATGTCCCGGTTTTTTATAGGGACGTTCAAGTAATACAGTATGTCATCATCTTGGGTGACCAAATGATGATGTTCCCATATGGAAAAGAAATGTATTTTGAAATATATTATGGGAAATGTATTTTGAAATATATTGTGGAAATATATTTG